>VRYO01001881.1:288926-300862 GCA_009812075.1 Sialia sialis
CCCAGCCCACCTGCTCCGCGGAGCCCACCGGCAGCGAGCTCCCGCACCCCGGTGGCGGGCGGGGCAGTGAGGCTGCGGCAAGCGGCGGTGTGCAGGCTCACTGCAGGGGGGCACCGCAGCAAGCGGGGGCTTTCTGCCGGGGTCGCCGCTGGGGCATGGGGGCTCGCTGCAAGGGGAGCACCGCCAAGGCACGAAGCCCACTCCCCACCTCCCCCCAGCCCGCCTGGCCGTGGAGCCCAGCGGCAGTGGGTCCCCGCCTGCTCCGTGGAGCTCGCCGGCAGCGAGCCCTCTCCTGCTCCACGGAGCTTGCTAGCAGCGAGTCCCTGCACCTCGGTGGCGCCCCCTGGCAGAGAGCCCGCGCGCCGCCAGTTGCCGCGGCCCTGCTGCCCCACCCACCGCTGGGGCGCGGGGGCCCGCTGGGGGTGGGGGGGGTGCTGCCAGGGCGCAAAGCCCACTCCCCACCTGCCCCCGGCCCACCTGGCCGTGGCTCCACAGCAGCTCCCCGGCCAGCCACAGCTCCGCGGCAGCTCTCTCCTCGGCTGGCTCTCACTTCCGGGTTGGCATTTTGCTGGGATTTGTCCATAAATAAGCCGCACCTGACTATAAGCCGCACCACTGGCGTAGGCTGCATTCTTCAGTGAAAAAGGTGCGGCTTATAATCATGAAACTACTGTACTTTACAGATACTGACTCATCCTTGGGAAGTGCTTCCAGAAACTGAGCTTAAAATACTAATGGAAGCACAAACATCTTGATTTAGGTTTTCTGTACATCCTTATTCAAATCTGGAACTTACTACCCAAGGATGTTGTCTCTCGTTATTTGTATTTTTTATTATTTTATTCCCTTAGCTCTTGAGAGTGTCAAGTCAAATTTTGACTGTGAGGTGAGCTAACGTGTCAATGTTTTTTTGTTTTTCTTTAGGAAAGAGCCATACTTTGCCCATCAAAAGTAGCTTTATGGCCAGTAGTCACATTTTGCAGTGTGTCCTTATGCATCTCTTGCATGTTCTAGCAGCTACATAATAGTTGCCAACTGTTTTGGATCTTCATTTATAGCAAAGACAACTACACACAGTATAAATAGAAATAACCACTGGATTATTTGGGAAATAGCTCTATGAAGCATGCAACCTGGAGTAATCTAAAAACAAAATGGTTATTTTTCTTCCACTCAGTAGCTTTTTTCTTACTGGAAGTGAATGCAAACAATTATCAGACAGAATGCTGAGGATTTTTATTAATGTGTAGTAATGTGGCAGGAGTTTAAATTGATAAGTGACTGTAGTTAGTTTTCAGTGGAAATGCTTCAAATTACTACTTTTGTAAGAGACTTTTGTAATGTTAACAATGTTCCTGATTAACATTGGCTGTGATGTCACAGGGCCAAATTAGGGCAATAAAGAAGCTGTCCTGTTCTGCACAGTTACAGTAATTTCACACTCATAAGCTGCACCTGGCTATAAGCCGCACTTCTGGGTAGCCGGGAAGACCACGGAATTTGTCTATAAATAAGCCACACCGGGGGATAAGCCGCCCTTTTTTTAAAAAAAAAAGCGAGGATCCATGTGCAAAAAAGTAACGAGCTAGTAACAAAATCACGCGATCACATGGTTTGCTATCAGGTGCACATTTTGCAAACAGTTTTCACAGACTGGTGAAGCCTTTAAACGCAGCCCCAGGCGCCCTCCCCATGCCATGGGCCCCAGCACTCCCGTATCCGGCGCTGGCTGCCGTGGCTCCCTGCACCGGTCAAAAGCGGCAGCTCGGCGGGCTGGCAAAGCGTGAAGCCGGCAAAAAGCGGCGGCAAAAAGCGGCGGCAAAGCGGCAGCTCCCTACCCAGCCGGCTTGCGCTCTGGGTTAGCATTTCACCAGAATTTGTCCATAAATAAGCTGCACCTGGTGATTAGCCGCACTTCCGGGATCAGCTCAATTCTTCAGTGAAATAGGTACGGCTTATCAGTGTGAAATTACTGTACCAAATAGTGGCCGAGTGCTTGACTCTATCTCTGATAGCCAAAGTGAAGTCAGATGAGGGTGACGACAGCCCTTGGATCCTAGAAGTGGATAGGAAACTTAGGGACATGGTGGGATTTGGTAATGCCACTCTTGCTTCTGAGTCACTCGTGATCTAAAAACCTGGGCCGAGAGTGAGGGGGTGTATTGAAATGGCAAATTGTTGTCACAACAGCTGCCTCTAATCTTATTTTCACGTATTTATAGTGTGTGAGATAACATTTTCTCTCAAGTGAGCCCTCTGGCAGGCCCCTGGGCACGTTTTCTATCAGCATCGTGTGGAGCAATACTCTGATTACTCAGAGGGGATCGTTATTGCTGCCTTGCCACGTTTTGCCCAGTGTGTCTTCTGGTTGAATTTGAGAGCTCTAATGGCCTTGATTACAGACTAATAATGAGCTTTGATGCTGTGCTTAAACCTGGAGTGGGAAGAACAGCAAACAGAGAGGGAGCTGAAATATGGGACCATTGGGACAGTTTCCAGCTACCACTTGTGATCTTTCTTTGTGCTCCCAGGCTTTACCCTGTCCGTGACTCAATTACTTGTTTTATACAAGTATGAAAGATTGCTCTAATGTGTCTGGTTCTTTGTTTCTGAGGGCTGTTTTCAGCCAATATCCTTGGCAATTGGATTTGCTTCCACATTGTTATATCCAGAGCTGCCTTTTATTTGCTGTAATTATCTGCTCCCAGCACAGCTCTGCCACACAAAGGTTTGTGCCTGTGCACACACATGTTGGAAACTGCTGCCCTTTGTGATCTGGCTCTGGGTGGTAAAGCATAATATGGAGAGGAGGAGGAACATTTTGTGGAATTTTTGGATCAAGGGCATAGAACTAAGTTTTCGAAGCCACAAACAGCTTTAGAGTTGCCTCACCCTCCTGTTTATGGGACAAGGAATCAAAATATTGAGAGTAAAAGGAAAAATAAACAGTACCTTCCTTTATTTCTTCCTTCCCTAACAATGTTATCATAACCCTCCCCACTTCTCATTTGTTTGGGGCTTGGTAGTGCCATAAACATTAACTCAAAACAGATAGCAACATCAAAAGAGAAAGCTGTTATTTTAGATTGCTTTACAGATATTTTTATATATACCCTGTCTCTTATACTTCATTTATTTCTACTCTTCATTAGCTGGCATATATATCCCAAAAGGTTTTTTACAGTGGTTTTGTCTTTTCCATTTGTCAAACTTTGGCTCTCTATCCCTGCTTCCAACTGCTTCCCTGTTGTGATTTATACAGGTTTGGGAATAATTACAGCTGTTTTCTTCAGCTGCTGCTGCATCCATGTGTGTAAGTTGTCAGGATATGTCAAAGAGCCCAAGTTTGTAGACTAATGTTGAGAACTGATGTTAGCTGTACCCCCTCAGGAAATAGAAAAGTTTTTAGTCTTGTCTTGCTAAGGAGCTGAAAACAGAGATTCACAGAATATTCTGAGTTGGAAAGGACTCACAAGGATCACTAGGTCCAATTCTTAAGTGAATGGTCCATACAGGGATTGAACCTACTACCTTGGTGTCATCAACATCATGCTCTGACCAACGTAGCAAAACACAACCAATTTAAACTTTTGTTTGTTTCCTAATTTCAGTCAAGGCTAGGAAAAGACAATACACATAATAGTCTTTCTTCTTTATTAGGAGTATCGTTTGCCTTCTTTTTGGATTTGCTTACATATCAGTTATCCCCACATCCCCTTTAGTGCAGAGAAACCTGGCTTTGGGTCACATAAATGTAGATTAACATTAATTACGTAGGTGGAGAATGCTTCCATGCTCAAATGAAATCTCTGTCTGATAACATCTCAGAATCGGAGGTGCTTCTGTTAACAGAGCTGTCACATTGCCCTCGACAGTGTGCAGATATTTTTATCTGGTTTTACAGTTCGTAAAGAGAAAACTTAGAAATAAATTTCCAGAGCAGCAACTAATTTTACTTGTTTCTATTTTGGGCAGCCTGATTTGAGGTGTTTGCCAAGCTGTCAGGCCAGCTCGCCTATATTTGCAGGGAAGCTCAGGAGTGGCACTGGGTGCTCATCCCATATTCTTGACTTCCAGGGTCACAACTCTCCTGCAGTACAAGTGCTTTTTCTTTTTGCCTGAACTGGTCAGATCTGTCGTGCTCTATTCCTGTTATGAAGTTTAAGTTGAGTAAGTGTGGCTTGTGTCCTAACTACACTTCAGACACTTCCTGGCTGGTCACAAGGCTGCCCTTGGGAAGGAGCAGTGTGCTTACCTTGCACTGGAGGTGGTGTGGAGCACATCAGTGGCGTCATGACCAGCGTGATTAAATTGTTGTGAAGATAGGAAAAGCCATCTGCTATTTATCCCCCCTGCCTGCTCGCTATCCAGGAAGCCTGTGGCAGGCTCGCCTGATGGGATGCCAGGCTGTCACGTGGATTGGGCCTGGCTGCCCTGGGGACTGGGTCAGAGGCTTGGTGACCCATTTGCAGGTGACACTGCACACCAGGCTTGGTGACCCATTTGCAGGTGACACTGCATGCCAGGCTGTCAGCAGAGGGACGGGAGCTGTGCAGAAGGGTGTGATGGGTGCTGGAGCACGCCTGGTGCAGCTGCTGCCTCCGCAGCGTTGAGGGTTGGGTAGGGGATCCTGGCTGTGCTGATAATGTGTTCTCGCTCTCATCAGACTGTGGCAGGCAGAGCTGGCCCTGTGCCTGCTCCTTCCCCAGAGAGAGAGAGTTGTGTGGGACTCATCCTAGCATCACTGTGCAGACATGACCTTGCAGTTGCTGCTGTGCCTGTGGAGGGATGCTGAACTTCAGTGGTCCTTGTGGGCCCATTCCAGCTCAGGATATTTTGTGATCCTGTCTGTGCTGCTGGAAGGGTTGGGGCAGGCTAGAGGGGTGTTTGCGTGGAACCCTGGGATGGGTTGTATGGGCTATGTGCAGATCTGCTGATTTCCCAGTATGAAAATAGTCACTATAAATCTGTGCAAGAGTCTGAAATTCTTTGATGTACCGTCCAATAAACATTGGCAAACAATATCAAGCTTGTCGAACAAACGAAGTCTTAAAAGAATATTGCGGTTGCTGAAATATGAAGGTTAAGAACCCAAAGTTTAGGAAATGCCAAATAGAAAATATCCCAGATGCTTGCTTTTTATGTTTTGTGACATAAAGCCTATTTGTCATGATGATTTAGTTTTAAGGATATGATCATACACTGTTTTTTCCAATGCTGGCCTTATAGAGCAGTGAGTTAGCAAATGAAGTAATTTCACGCATATAAGATGCACCCTTTTTGACTGAAATTTTGATTGGAATCCGAAAGTGCGCCTTGTATGCCGGCGTGCCTTATATATGGACAAAGTTTGGAAATTTGCCAACCTGGAAGTGCGAGCATGCAGCAGCCCTGAGCAGGGGCGGGCCCAAGCCCGCGGCAGCCCAGAGTGGGGTGGGCCCAAGCCCCGCGGCAGCCTGGAGCAGAGGTGGGGCTGAGCCCGCGGCAGCCTGGAGCGGCGGGGGGGCTCGAGCCTGCAGCAGTCCGGAGTGGGGCCCGCCTGGCCCTGAGCTGATCCAGTAAACCCCGTGATCACATGATTCATTACTAATTAATTACTTTGTTGTGCGAGGATCCTTGCTGGGGAATGGCAGGGGGTGAAGAAAAGTGTGCTCTATATGTGGACAAAGTACGGCAACTTGCCGGCCACCCGGAAGTGCGCCTTATACTCTGGTGCACCTTATAGGTGTGAAGTTACTGTAGTTATTTAATAGTCTGTTTAATTAAGGACGAACAGTATGCGGTATGTGAAACTCTCAGCTTTATTTGCTGTACTTAACTAAATTACCGTAATGGCAAAATTTGTATTTTTCTTCCCTCCTGACACCCTTGTGGATTTTTCCGGATGTGTGCTTCCCAGCGCATGGTGCTGATCAGTTTAATATCTAAATACTTTATTGGCAGTAATGTGCCTTCACCTGACCTCTGGATGAGGTTTGGTGGGTTATGGATCTCTGTCACGTAAATATGGGCCTGAAACACTGGGAAAGTTAAAATTAGTATTTTACTAACTTCATGCATGAAATGTGAACCTGCTTTTGGGACATATACTGTGTAGTGTTCTACAGGTTCAGAACTTCCATGTCCGAGTTCTCTCTTTCTTCATATCTGAGTTACCATCATTGGCTCTGTCCTCACATCTTCCTCTTTAGAACCAGTTTCCCGCTTGTGTCTTTCCATAATCCATGCTTTTAGCCTCACATACAGGTTTTCTTTTTGAGCCTTGTTGTCCTCCCTGCTGCTTATAATCCTCCTTTTGCTTCTTCTGGTCCCCCTGGGCTGGGGAGTGCTCAGTTCTGCTGTAGGCCTGCTACCTCACTTGTGGGAGCAGTGTGGCACAGACTCAGCAGACCTCAACTGCTGAATTTAAACATTCTTATAGAGCATGTGTAAAATGAAGTGATTTTAAAATCAGATGTGTTGTGAGTATTTTCAGAAAAAAACATGTTAAACTTTATTCTGGCACACACATAACTATCTTGCCCATCCTGAGTTCTTTGCTCAAATCTCTGGAGCACCTGAGCTGCTGAAACAAAGGTCGCTGGTGCTTTTTGGACATGGCTGAGTGATGACCTTGGTTCTGGCATTTTGGCTAAAGCATTCCAAAATTTCCAGCCTGACGTGGGCACTGACACTGTGTGCTTCATACAAGAGTGTTAACATTGGACAAAATGATCAGCAGCTGAGAATGAGGTATTGGAGTGAGGATTCTCTCAGTGGGTTTTTAAAAGTTGATAATGATGTTAAGAAGAATGATATGTTCTATTTAATTATTTCCTAATGAAGTTTGAACTTCCTGTGATCAACATGGGTGGTATAGGTAAAATCCTGCCTGTCCCAGTGTGTTTGGGCAGCAAATGCTAGTGATGGGCTTACAGTGATGTATTCTTATTGATCTTTGCTAATGCCAAGTTAAAGCTTTGGTATTTGCTAGTGCTCTGATTTTTTTACGGCATGCTAATTACTCCTTTGAATTGGAAATGCTTGTTCAGCAGAGGGTAAGAGAGATTGGAATTGGGGATGCTGTGCTGCAAATAGTGTCCAGCTTTTCCTGTTTATGTTAACGTGCTGTTCTGGTTTTCTCAGGTCAAATTAGATATCACCACATTTTTATTCAGCTCACAATACATGTGTGAATGCACACATGCATATGCATACACAGCTGTAATTTTTTTTTGGTACTAACAGCAGTACTGTCCAGGAGAATTTTTTTTCCTAGCATCATTGTGGAAACATGATGATGATTTTGGAAATGGCTGCAGCTGTCTGAAAACATAAAAGAAAAGACAAAATAGAAACACAAACATTTCTTGTCTGTGCAGAGAGACTAAAATGTAATTAGCCCGAGGTAAATAAATGGCTTTGTTTTGAAAGACCCAAAATGGTGACCCAAAATGCTTTGAAAGGTTTTCTGGATGATGGCATTTCTGTGTTCAAAGTTTCAGTCCAGAAATCTCAGACAAAAGTGGTAACTGTTGGCAGGGGACAACAGTGGAAAGTTATGCCTGCAATAGGAAATCATCTCATTTTTAAAAGTGAACATTGCGATTTCAGGTTTTAATTTTGATAATTAGCAGCTTATCCTCAAATTGCACTTCTAACAATAGGTGGTCCAGAATTGCATGAGGTAACTTAATATGCCCCTTTTTTCCTGAGTCTGTAATTGGAAAAAGACAGGAACAGCTAACTGCTATTAATTGCACAAGCTATTTACAGCAGAGGAAAAATTGGTTTCTCATTTGTATACATGCTGCAAAGTGCTGTGCTTCAGAGGCTGTGCTCTAATACTGAGTATGAAATACTAATTCCTGTTACTGAAGGTCTGCCTTGGCCTGTAGTTCACAAACCCTTAGCCAGGACACCTCACCTTTTTTGGAGTTAACATATTCCCCAGGGCTGCTTTTCTTTTGTGTCCTTGTAAATGTCTCTCATCTCCCCAGTAGATATGACAGCTCCTTGTGTGGGATCTCTCATGGCTCACTGTGTTCCTGCCAGCCTATCTGGTGCCCCCTAGACCTGTGGAAGATGCATGTCTCTCCTGGGTGTGTTACACCACATTTGCCTGTGCTCTGCAGATGAAATTGAGATGCCTGAAGAGTCTACTGAGAATGCAGCAGGTAGCCAAGGAACTTACTGAGATGTCCTGGTGCTGCAGGTTGCACATACGTTGTACCTTAGGGTGAAAACATGCACTGTTGTTTGCATTTGGTGTCGAAATTGCTGTTAATGCAGGCTAGGTTAATGCAAATTGAAAATCCTAGATGTAAGCATCCGTTAATGTAATTCAAAGTGATAACACATTTGTATTTGTGAGAGATGTGAGAGAAGAACTGAAAGGAAGATCACACTTAAACATGTGCTAACATTTTCCTCCTAGAATCTGATCTGCTGGTATCTTCTGCTGGCTCTCCTGCCTAAGCATTTTCTTGTGATGGACAAGGTTATTGTTCATAGCTGGTTTCCACTTTGAGTTCTTCCAGCAGATACTAATGGAATTTTTAATGTTTTCTCTTTTATTCTGTTTGGGAATAGTTGGGCTAATTCAGATTGAAAGGACCTTCAGGAGGAGTTCAGTTTATCCTAATCAAAGCAGAGTCAAATGTGAGATCAGACTACGGTGCTCCAGGCTTTATCCAGTCAAACCTTTCAGGAGTGACAAAACTGAATAGTTGGTTGCCCAGTGATGTGATCCTGAACAAACTCTAGCAGTGAGATAAGGAGATATAGATGTGGTTGCAACTGAAGTTTGCCTTGATTCTTCAGAAAGCCAGAGGTGCAAAGCTTTGAGCTATAATTGAAGGTGGAACAGATGTTACATGTGTATTGGAACTTCACTGTGGATCCCCATCTAAAAAGATTTATAATTTCCCAGTTAATTTCCAGATGATCTTTTTTAACATGCTGAGGGTAGCAGATGTGTTTGTTGTATCCCATTCTTTAAAGTAATTTTAGGAAGTTAAACAGATGGATGCCTTTTGAAATTCAGCAGCTCTAAGTGTTTCATGTGCCAACCGGGATGGAAGGACACAGAGAGCTAAGAAGTGCTTTTCCTGTGACAAGCTGACCCACTTGCCAACAGCCCGTAGTGTACTAATATTGTGACAGGAACGATTAACTGCACCTGTTTTTACTGTGGAATCAGTTGAGTTTCTAGACAGCCAGGCAAGCTTGAATACAGGTTGTTCTACTGCTAGAATAAACAAAGCTCACATTAATTCTCATACAGGAAGTGATTATGTCTCAAAATGCAGAAAATAATTTCATCATCTGTGTGCCATCTATTTGAAAAGAGGTTGTGTGTTACAGTGTCCTTGCTACTAAAATTTCAAGAGGAAATATGAAATTAATAAAATTTATCTCTCAGTGCAATGTCTTCAGTATGTTGTTTGTTGTCCAGTGATAAACATCAGCCAGATCTTCAATGGGGTGTTTTGACACTGATACCTTCCCAAAATATTCAAAATACGCAGTGAGAGCAATGTTATTAAAAATCATATGATGAGGTGTGTAAAATAAATGCAAGGCTATCAGGACTTCATCCTGTAGCTGTAAACCATTGAGTTCAGTACAGCATCATGGGTAAAACTCAGGGTGGCAGGAAACCTGTCACTTTTAAAAAAATAAAATTGATTAAATGTTGAAATATCAAAGCTGTTTAACGCAACAAACATGTCACTAATCATTACAGTGGGATCCTCCTTTGATTTGGTAGGAAACAAAATATTAGGACAGCATTCATGCCAGTTTTGTGCAGTGGATATTAAAAATGCTTGAAAAAATCAGTTAGAACAGCACAGGAGGGTTAGTTATCAATTTGCTAATGGGGGAATGGGAGAACAAAGGAAATATAAGGAAATTTGAGAAGGGAAGCTTGATCCTGCCAAGAATGAGGCCGTGCAGTAGCCCTGCAGGACATTAAATTTGATTATTATGTGCTAGGTTAATAGAGAGATTAAAGAATAACTATTTCCTCTACATTTCCTTGTGAAATGATCATTTAAGCTTTTTGGTTTAAAACTAAATATGATGTTTGGAAGGTGCAAGTAAACCACTACCTCAAATGGACGTGTGTTTTTAAAAAATAAAATTAATTATTACTTTTTGCTGGTTTCCACCCTCATCCCCATTTATGGGTTAGATAATCCTCATCAAACTCCCTTGCTACATCATCACAGTGGGGATGGAGGTTGGTTTTGGGGATATTGACTCTCAAGAATGGTCATGGCTGTTGGGTTGATGGTTGACTTATGTCTGTGTAAATCTGAAGAAATTTCACTGAATTTTTTGATTTAAGAATTTCAGTAAAGCCATTACCCTAAAATTTAGCTGACTAGGATGTGCTTTTATTTTCCATAAACATCAACTCAGGACAAATCTTTCTTTAAAGGAGCTGTGGAAGTAGGCAACATTCATTTGAGGGCATTATGTGAAGCGCTTTCTGTGTTTCCTTTGATACCACTGTGAACAATCTAGATTTGTACATTATTTTTTTCAGGTAACCATGTTCAGAAATAGCTGGGTTCATAAAATTGCAATTAGTGCCTTTATATGGTGCATTGCAGGTGACTTGCAGCAGAGAATTGCTGCTGAATGGTTGCCCTGTGGAAATGCTCCCTTTGTTTGGATTATAGGGAAGAGTGTCTGCCTGCAGGCTTGGGTTGTGAAGTGTGCTTGGCAAAAACTGGAAGTGTAGGATGTTATTCATCATTCCCTGGTATCAGCTGGCAGTTGGTGAGCACCACAAGCACTTATTCAATGGTTCCAGTACTGCACTGTGCAGCAGTGGATGAACTGGATGCTTGGGCTCAGTAGGCAAGAGGATTTTTTAAATACAAATTGGTAGGAAGTGCGTACTGAGGGAATAGAGATAATGTGAGTATATAATAGGATTGGATCATTCTGTAAAGAAGATTTTGATAGATACTTCAAATTTGGAAGGCAAATTCTGATATTGGCTGTAGAGAAATTACATCGATTTAGGGGAAGTGAAAATCTGGTCCTTGCCATTTAGTTTCAATAGTGATACTTTGCTCTTTACAAAATAGCTGAAGTTGCCTTATGAAAATCTGGCTAATTTGTGTTTGTTCAGAACTGCTGATGTGGGAAAGACTGATGGCAGCTGAGGCTGGGTTGGAATGCTTAAGCAGATCCAGTTGTAAAAATGCTTTGAAACACAGCCTTTTCTTCCGTTCCCCTTCTCTGATGGTTTCTACCTTTAGGCTCTGACAGCTCTTCCAGATGATGGAGCAGGTGCATTTGAAACCTGCCAGCAAGGTTACAGAAGGTGACTACCTGATGATGTGAGGCTGTTACCTTGTAAGTGGTGGCTATTTTTAACATGCTACTTCTTGAGAGGGTAGAGAGAATAGCAGTAGAGGGAAGAGAGGATTTTTTAAGTCCTCTCCTTCATATGTCAACTTGATGGTTCCTAAAGTCAAAAGTAGTTTGAGGTATTTATATCATCATCATCATCATCATCATCGTTATCACCTTCTTCTGTGATGTCCTCATTAGTCATTAGATGTGTCCTCATTAGATGGTTTCTTTGCTCTTCCAAACACATGAAGCCATAGGCAATGTCAAGTCAGGCATAAAATAATATAGGAGCTAGTACCATTAACCTTGTGGAAACAGAGGACACATGAATAGATTAGAATACTCAGATGCACATCTCTGTCAGGAAGACGTGATCTGCAAGTTTATTCCAAAATGGTGTTGCAATATTTACAGTAATTTCACGATTATAAGCCGCACCTGAATATAAGCCGCACTTCCGGGTAGCTGGGAAGACCATGGAATTTGTCCACATATAAGCTGCACCCAAATATAAGCCGCGGGTTTTTTTGTTTTGTTTTGTTTTGTTTTGTTTTAACTCCGCGTGGCAGAGGGGGCGGGGC
>VRYO01001881.1:301512-329315 GCA_009812075.1 Sialia sialis
GGTAGTGTGGTGGCCCCGACCGGCACTGCTCCCCTGCTGGCCCGCCCCTCCTGGCAGCAGCAGCAACCCCGCCGCCAGCCCTCCCGGATCGTCCCGCCTGGCAGCGGCGACAACCCCGCTGCTGGCCAGCTCATCCCACTCCCCGGCAACCCCGCTGCCAGCCTGCCTGGCTCCTTGGTGGCTCTGCCACTGGCAAGCCCGCCCCGCTCGGCAAAGCCCACTCCCCACCTGCCCGGCTGCTGCTCTGTGGCAGCTCTCCGCTTGGCCGGCTCTCACTTCCAGGTTGGCGTTTTGCTGGGATTTGTCCATAAATAAACCGCACCTGAACATAAGCCGCACCACTGGGGTAGGCTGGATTCTTCAATGAAAAAGGTGCGGCTTATATTAATGAAATTACTGTATTCCAGCTGGTGTTAGGAGGAGGGATGATGTCCATTGTTACGGTCACAGACACAGAGATGTGCAACTTGAGGTGAGCTATAGGCTGGACTGACAGAGCTCCTCTGTTAGAATCATAACGATTATTCATGTGTGTATGCTTTACACCGTGATCACTGCTGTGACCATGGCATAGACAAACAGCAAGCATCTATATCTTACACCACCACAGTAAACAGTAATTCAAATAAGCTCTTGCATTCCTCATCCCTTTCAGTCCTGATTCTGATGAGTTTAAGTCTGAGGAATGAACTTTACATGCAAAGTCAGAGAGATGGACCTTTCCAAAGCCCATCACAGAACCCCTGTCAGTGTGTGTCTCAAGAGAGCTGAGCCCAGTTTTTATTAGATTGTGAGTAACTGATATGGCCACAAATCAAAATGCAATGTGAGTATAGTGAATTCAAAGCTGTGAGTGTGTGTTTGCTGTGACAGTAGAAACTTATGAAGCTATCGAGTGAAGCACTACTACAGGCTTACATTACAAAACCATGAAGCGCTCTGGTACAGAAATGGGATTAAATGTGAGCATTGTTTGGAAGATGGTAATTTTAAATTGTGCCATTTTCTGTCACCATGCAAGAGCATCTGCTTCTGTCACTAGTGTGGCCAGTGAAATTTCCTGTGTATTTTCTGCAAATGAGTGGAACAGATGTTCTTGTCCAGGTGGAACTGGGATTGTACATTTTTAAAAATTTTATACTGCTATAAAATGAAGTGGAATTAAACACAGTGCGAATTAGAAGCATATCAGGGGACTACAAACGGAATTTTAGATCAGAATTAGTGTAATGCAGACAAGATTTCTGTCAAAAGAACTGGGAACAGAACCAAGGTTTCCTCCTCTTCTCACTGCTCTATATAAAGAACTCACATATACAGATTATAATTGCTGTGGTGACAGGATGCCAAATTATATAATGCTTTTATCCACATTCCTCTTTTTAAACTCTACTGTTCCCTTTGGGGGAACACAACAAAAAATCCTGGGGTTTACACCTTTACTCCTCTATACCCTTCTGGGCTCTTTCATAGAATGGTAATGTGAATGTACTGTTGGGATCAGGTTTTTCCATATTTGATACTGATCAGGGACAAAAGATGGATATGAATGTGCAAAATGTCTGCAGTACCAAAAATAGATCCATATTTATTCCTGTTGTAACTTCACTTAAGTTGATGCAGCTGTGCCAAAGCCAAACATGCCCACAGTCTATAGGACAGCTGCCTGGCAGTAGTTAAGCTTGATGAGAATGGGTTTGAGAGAACAATTAAACCCTTTAATTCTCACACTGTGTGGTAACATTTTAGGGATATTCGCCTTGACTTGAAATTATTTTTCTGGGACATTTCAGATACACCCTCAATGCCTAAAAGCTGAGGATAATGTTGATCAAGGCATTTTCAAGCTTTGAGTTCAGTTCCATCAGTAATTCTGAATCACCAGACCAGATAATGAGCTGTTTTAATTGAAAGCATAATTCTACATGGTTTTTCCATTTAGGCTAATGTAACATTTGGCTTCGTTGAGGATGAATATTAACCACAAGTTGAAAGGAAGGTCTGATTCTCTGATCTTTTGCTATTTTTCATTAAGCTTTTAATTTTACTTGCAATACCCACATGCAATCTGTAGAGGCATTTTCCTTCCACTTGGGTATAGAGACCCTGTTTTGTTGTTAATTGATAATGTGTTAGCTGTGGAGGCCGCTTCAATAGTTTTACTGTTCCAGAAACGTTAGTCTCATTCACATAAAGATCATCTGTTGAAGAGCAGTCAACCCTGGGCTTTTGTTCTGTTTACTGGCTTTGTTTTGGACAATGTGCTGACTTGCCTACAAGCTCTTGAACTACAGGGCATTCAAACAGTTTCCTCTGGTGTGTTAAGTTCTTGAGTTCACATGAGCCTGCTCACTAAAATTTTGAGAGTATTAAGCCAGTTCTCAACACCAGAGTCTTGGCACTTGAGCTGGCACTCAATGGTGCTGAGCAGTCACAGCTTGAGTCCAAAGCAGTGATACTTTCTGAGCTTCAAAATCAGTTGTGTAAGCCAAATCAGTAGGATTTATTGTGGTTTCCTGGTGGGGTTTTTTTGGGTTTTTTTTTTGTTTTTTTCTCTAACAGGGAAGTAAAGTACTTATTTATAGGATTGTTTCTTCCATATTCCCGCATTTGGAGAGTGGGTGGATGCTCCCTGGGCTACAGGCAGATAAGGAGGGGATGTTGTGGTTATTCAGACAAAGATACTCATCAGACTTAGAGCTGCAAGGGAATTTCTCCTAGTCAGAGACTTACCCAGCATTTCTGGGAAGGAATGAAGCTCTTGCTTTTTGTTTAGATAGCTTGCCTCCCTTTTAAGATTACTTACTCCTAGCTTAGACACAGAAATTTGGGTGATTCAAAATGGGGGAAGGGAAATCTGGGCCTTTCAAAGAAGATAAGAGACAGGTTCCCAGATCCCTTTGACTGTCCGAGAGAAGTAGTTTCTTTAAAAAATCCTAGCCCTAAAAGCAGAGAAAACATAATTTATTAAACAAGAACAACAACAAAAACAACCCCAAACCAAAACAAAACCAAAAATCCAGACAACCCAAAAACTAGTCACTTCCAAAGACAGACCAGAATTGATGTTGCCAGTCTTTTCATAAAAAGCCTGTAATATAATGCAATTTATGATCTCATGGTGTGACTGCACTGCCACTGGATATAGCAGCTTGCATTTCAGTGCCGTTATGCCATGATGTTTAGATATATGAAGCAAAATATGTATAACATAAAATCCTCCCCTAGGTTTTACATGACAAAGGATTCTTAGATGCAAACTGAATCCATGAGAGAAACAGTAATTCTAGGTCACTCCTCAAACATGTTCAGGAATTCATATTAAGCTTTGGTGAAGAATGTGTCCATCTCACTGAATTGGCAAAATAATTATCAGGGTTATAGACCAAGTGTATTCAGAAAAAAAAATCATCTTCAATAGACTGTACTGCATGCTGAGAAATCAGTAAAACTCCTTTGAGTGTCCGAAGGAACTGTGGAGTATTCAATCGACCGTCATCGAAGGATCAGATTCTGTAACTGTTAAAGGAACAATGAAAGGAATCCTTTTCTTTTGGTCAACTTAACTTAACTTTGTGGCAGTTCTGGTATCCTGTACTCTAGCCAGTTTCCCAAGACAAAAACAGAAAAACAAAAACTGGCAATTTGGGTTCAGCAGATCTTCTAATAGCTTTTAAACCTTACTATAGTTTATTAGAGACCTAAAATTAATGTGGTTTTCAGGCCTGGATCTTTTTCAAGATGTTCATACTGGAGCCCAACCTTCTCTTAGCCAGCAAGGCCAAGTTCTCAGCATGGAAAGGTGGAAATGGTGTTGGAGCATTTGACACATTTCTGCTGCAATGACTACCAGTTCTCTCAGATGACAAATTCACATTCTTTATTGAATTGTAGGGTTTTGAAATATTCTATATAACCGTGTTTAAGCTGACATTGTGCATGGTTATGACAGAACATTAGAAGATTGGTTTTGGTAGGATCTCAATGACATGGATGAAGAGGGATTTCAGGTGTGTGCTTTCCCATGTGAAATTGGTGGATAAAGAGATTGAGGTGGAAGTGGTTACTTAAAAAGCCAGGTGCTATAAAATTTACCCTTTTGTAGTTACTACAAAACAGCCTGCAGAAGTGGTTCATTTGAAAGCAGATGTACTGAAAAATCCCAGCAACAGCCAAAACTCAACATGTGAGCTTTATACGTTCTGTGGGAAATTGAATTGCATTTTATACTGCAGTGTTGAGGAAGAATAGTACTTGATAATAAGTAGAGCACAATTTCTGACTTCAGTTTTTTGTTCTGCCACTTAGTCACTGTGTAACCTTGGATAAGTCATTGAAGGTGACATCTGCAGAAGAATCCATCAATGCTGTCTTCATCCTGGAGACACCTACAATGCAATTAAAAAATGCCTTTTTTTTCTATCTGAAAGAGTCTCAGATCTAAAAACCTGAAGTTTTCACTTTTAAAACTTCTTTAAAAGACTGAGTGTTAAATAAGCAGGTCCCAGCTCCCCTTGCCATGAGTGATGGAGCATGATTGAGCCTGCCTTCCCCAAGTACTGCTCGCAGCCTGGATGGTGCAGGGGCAGTGGGGGCGGGCTTCCTCTGTCCTGCTGAGTAGCTTCACTCAGTGTGTATTTTAAACATTTCAAGTGTAGGTTCATTGCTTCTCTGGATGCCCCATCCCTAGAAGTGTATGTCTCATCTTGGTTTTGTGAATATTATTCTGAGGCACCCTCCCTATAATCACAGAATTGTTGGGTTAGAAAAGACCTCCAATATCATCAAATCCAACTGTTAACCCAGCACTGCCATATTACCACTAAACCATGTCCTCAAGTGCGTTAGCCATGTGTTTTTTTGAACACATGCTTCTCTGAGCAGCCTGTTCCAATGCCTGATAATCATTTTAGTGAAGAAATTTTTCCTGATATCCCTGGCACAACATGAGGCCATTTACTCTCCTCCTGTCACTTGTGGCTTGGGAGCAGAGCCTGACTCCCACCTGACTACAGTGTCCTCCCAGGAAGTTGTAGGGAGCCAGAAGGTCCCCCCAGGCATCTCCAGGCTGAGACCCCTCAGCTGCTTCTCATTAGGCTTGTACTCCATTCCCAGATTCATTCCCTTCTCTGGACGCACTCCAGCACCTTAATGTCTTTCTTGTAGTGAGGGATAGGTGCCTTATCTGGGCACTGTATGTCCTGGTGCTGAGACCCCCATGCAGTCTGAAAGCATTGCTTGCTTGGTGCCTTGATTTGCACACTGATAATCTCCCACTGTCCAGGATGGAGCAGGTGTGTGCAGGAAGAGGAATATGTGCAGCTCTAAAATGTGTCAAGATGAACGGGAATGCGGGATCCGGGGTTGTAACGGATCCTGACATCCACCGAGCAGCGTGAGGAGGGGCCTGCGACACTGAAAGCCTCCCCAAAGCCAAGTGTTGCTATAATAGGGCCGGATTACTCACGGTGCTTATTCAAATTCCTGTTGATGTTGGCAGTGGGAGTTTTTTCCCGAACAGCCGCGAACAATGAGTCACCTCCAGGTGTTTTGATTTGAATTTTTTTTTCCTTCCACATTTCAAAAAGAAACCGGTCCGCGGCAGTGCTGCGCCCCCAGAGCATCCCTCCATCCCTCCCTCCCTCCCTCCATCCCTCCCTCCATCCTTCCATCCAAGACCCCTCCGCCGCGCGGGTCTCCCTGCCCGCTGCGGGAGCCGAGGCCGCTCCTCCCCCTGCGGCGAGAGGGAGCGATTGCTGCCCCCTCGGAGCGGACGGGACCAATCCGGGGCCCGCCCTGCCCGCTCGGTGCCGGGGGCCGCCGCCTCCGGCCCGCCTGGTCCCAGCCCCTCCCCGGGATGCACCGAGAGAGCAGCGCCGGCCGGGAGCCCGCTCCACTGCGGGAGGGAGGGAGCATAAGCTGCCGGCTGCTTTCCCTTCTTTCTCGCAGCTGAATCGCTTTCATTTTTAAATTCTTTTTTCCCCCACCCTCCTTCAGGTTTTTATGCTTAGCACTGCAGGAGCCGGGAAATTTTGTGGCCGCTGACATATTTTGATTAGAAAATCGCTGTCAGTGGACGTTTCTCCATTTGCTTTGGCATCGTTGTCCTGTTCACAGCTATTTAGGCTTAAGAAGCTTGCATCAGTCATTACTACGCTGAGCTACATCTGCTTCTTGGCTAAGACTGAAGAAAGACATCTTAAGCTGGAAATCCTGCTCGCTTACTCTCTAGTTTGTAGGGAAGGGGAAGCATATGCAGCAGCAGGTTCCATTTTTTTTTTTTTTTTTTTTTTTTTTTTTTTTTTTTTTTTTTTTTTCCTCTCCAAACGCTGCCTCACTTTGGAGATGCAGTGACAAGATAATGGAGTGAAAGTCTGTCGTTTCCAGACAAGAAAATTGCCAGAGTCAGATTGAGAAAGAAAGGAGCAAGTTATATAGAAGAAAGAGGACAGTGGTAAAGAACTGAAAATATAATTAGAGAAAAGAGGTGGAAGGCTGGCACAAAGCTGGGAGATTTTTTAGACTGAAAGTGGTGTGTGGTGGTTTTTTTTCCTTTTCTTTTCCCCCTTTTTTTTTTTTTTTTAATTTGGTTTTATTATTGATTTTAAATTTTAAGCTGATTTTGGAGATCTCTGCTGTAACTAGGCTGCTTTAGGGTAGAACATCTTCCCCAGTGTGTCATTTTCTCTCTCCCTGTCTGCTGTCTCTGCTGTTGCTGCTGCTGACAGAAACGTGTTAGGAAAGCAGAAAGAGAAAATGCCAGCCATCCTGGTAGCCTCCAAAATGAAATCGGGACTACCTAAACCCGTACACAGCGCTGCTCCTATCCTGCATGTCCCAACGGCCAGGACCATTCCACAGCCCTGTTACCTGAAGTTTGGGAGCAAGGTCGAGGTAACGAAGCCATTGCATTCCAGCCAGATTCCTCTCAAATCTTCTAATGGACAAGAAAATGCAGGAGATGGCCTCCCAGCAAGGAAGAATAGCTCGGTAGAAAATGGATTTGATACACAGGTTAGCAGGCACTAAACATTGGGGAGGTGTATGTGAGAATTTATTTCTGTGTTTAGAGTGTGCAGCAGGTTTTCTGGGGTAAATAGCAGCATGAGAAGGGATGTGCATGTAAGCATGCTAACATCTATCTGAAGTGGTGGGATATTTTATATTCCACACAGTGGCATGTGTAATTCTGTCAGCATGATGGAGCTGATGGTGGGATGCTGAGGGATGGAGCTGCGTGTGCTGCCTTCTCTGTTGCCTCTGCATGAATTTGGGGGGATTTACAGGAGGGAGATGGCAGAGATGTTGTTTGTGGGGTGTGTTCTTTGTGTGCTTTCTGCAGGTGCTAAGTGTAAGGGCTGTCTGGTGTGCCTGGGCTGGGGGAAGATTGCTGGTTGTTGTGAGTATGTTTTGTGTTTGGTTGTGTACTGTACGAGAGTGCTAGTTGTGTGAATGTTCAGTGTTTGTAGCTGTGTGGGGAGTGAATGGGAGGCATTGCTTGATGCTGTCTTACAATATGCATGTCATTCAGTGCAGCTAAATGAAACAGATTATGTAGGAAATGAACACTGAAGTGGAATTGCCTGTATAATGCTATATGTGCATGACATCGTAGATGCAGCACATCACCAATACACGTATTTTAGGTTTCCCTTTAATCTGTGTCAGTCTTCATATATGCTGTTTGCTGCATAGGGAGGAGAAATGCCCATTCCTCAGCCAGTTCAATTTCTGAGGGCAGGGTGAGGTTGTCAGCATGGCTGAGGGCCGCCCTGCACTGCTGTGCCCCAGTGAGCTCCGCAGCAGCATGGGCACAGCATGTGTTACTGTGGTACAGAGGGAGAAGAGCAGATGGGCTGCTGCAGTAAGCACAATTGATTGCTGTGCTACAGAGATGGCTGGACAGCCCTAAGATGTATTTTGGCAACAGCCATATACATTATATGCTGCTTCTGCTAATATCTGAGCCTGGCGGAAGGTAATACCATTATGATGAGAGAGGAAAATGATGACAGAGACTCCTGTTTTTTTTCTTCTTTGAGGAATAATAGATCATCCCTACCACCTAGGTTCTGAAATCTGTGGCCTGGTAACCCTATTCCCTTCAGACAAGTGTGCCTACTGATTGTGCATGTTTGACCGCATGCTCTGATTTCAGGATATGCTGCACTTTCATTGCTGGTAGACAGGATGACGTATTGGGCTGCTCAGGCCAGACAGATAGGACTGGAGCAGTTCCTGAGGGACTGAGAGCAGGAAAAGGAGACAGCCAAGCATCGATGCAGGGTAGCAGCAGCAGACAGACCAACATGTGCATCACATCTTGCCCTTACAAGAGAATCAAGTGCTCTCTCTCACTTGCACCTGAGTCTATCCTTGTGATTATGAAACATCAGCAAAATCTCACTTTCTGCTGCTCTTTCTTTCACACATGCTGTGGTTTCTGCATGGAAATCTACATTGCTGAAAAAATGGTTGTTTTTCAGAAACACTTTCTTATCTTGAAACAGATTATGCTGACGGAGCTGTGCCAGCGGGAGCTGTTTGCAGCAGTAAAGGCAACACTATGGTGGTTTTAACCCTTACAACTATGTGGAACAAACTCAATTTTTGTAGTGTGATGATAAAAGGACCTTGATGCTAACTTACTATATTTGAACAAGGAGTGATTTTGGCTACGGAGATGTCAGATAATTTTACATTTTAACTACTTCAGCAGCAGGAGAAATTTAAAGCTTTGCATTTGCAGTAGCCTCCTCTAGCAGGCAATCTGAGCAGATGACCAGCACCTTTTAAGATGTGAACTAGTGAGGCTTTTTTCACTATCTGTTATCTTGAATAAACAGTAATTTGTTATTGTTCCTATAGCTCCAGCTTTGATCCTTCTGCCCACAAAAGCATGAGAGATTTTGCCATTCAAAGGCATCATTTGGAATGGCAGTCTATATCTAGAGGGAGATTTTTCCAGATGCGTTGTATCAAGGGCACAGTTCGTTCCTTTTCCTATTGTTCCTCCCTGCCAAGGGAGGAGGAACAGGATAGATGGACAGCTGCCAGGTGATATGTCAGCAGTTGAAGCGCTTTTCAGCGCTTTCAGCTGCATTCAGGTATAGAAGTACTTTCTGATAATAAGCCTGGTAAGGTTTAGTCTTGAAGACTTTACCAGTCTGAAAATCTTGAGAATCTGAGGGTGATCACTTTGCTTCTCTGCATGGTTTATCTGAAGAACCAATGTGACCCTCACCATTTTACTGGGCAGGCACCTGGGATTACGTGAGAGGGAGACAAGTTATATTCTTACAGTAGTATTTAGAGTTTAGATCCACAAGCTGGACCAATGTGGAGTGTTTTGACTCCGATCTTCTGTAGATCTAGGTCCCTATGCAGAATTTTCAGCCCACAAGGAAGGACACTGTCCTGTGTGGGTGGAGGGAGAATGAGAGATTATGTCACTTGGACCAATTCTCTTGATTCTGGGAGTATTTCAGGGAGTTGTCCTTAATCCCGTTGAAGTGGGTCCTTTTGGCACTACATAATACAAAGTTCAGTGGCTTATTTCACTGATTATTCTAGAGAAGAGGCTGTGTCTAGAGCATCATGCAGAAGCCACCATGTGAGGATACCAGGCCATGCTCTCATGCTGGGTTGGAGTGTTTCAAGCCACTTACACACCACGGCAAAGTTTTATGAGCTTTTTTTGGTGCTTTCTAGAACTTGATTCTTCAGAGAACATAAGCACTGTAGGTGGTATTGATTAAAGTACCAATTTTTAAAATAACTGCTGAAAATCAAGATGTCCCACTCACAAATGTGGTATCATTGAAAACTTTTAAATGTTTTGCTAATTTTGTTCCTCTTGATATGGTTTTACATGTGTAACCTGGATTCTATAGTAACTGGAAGTTTTGTGCCTTAAGGCCTTATAAGGGCAGTGGTTTTTTTTAAATGCTGTGCAATTTATAAAAAGCATACTTCAGAGTATTTCAGAGGCACTTTCCAAAGAAAGGTCTGTGAGTTTTAGCATCAAGCCCTTTGTAAAGCTAGTTGGAAATCTTAGATTGATGAATCATGGCAGTATCATTCCTATTTTACTGTTGCTGATATACACACACTCTGTTTTTCCATATTAAATCCCCTGTGTTGTGCACAGCAGTATCTGACAATTGCACTGGTGCTTATTTTGTCTAATTTGAAAACACCACCAATAAATTGTACTACCCATATTTAGACAGAATTGTTTTGGAAATATTTAACTTTGTTACTAGAGAAACTTCTGTTGAGTAGATAGCAAGATTGTGATTTCTCATCTACAAAATAGCATTTCTCAGGGGTTCTGAAAAAGTCGGATGCCTTTGGCTACTAAATTTTCATTATTTAAGAAAGAAGTCATTACCAATTAGGAGTCCGTGGTTGTGGAGTAATTGTTTGTGCAGATGCAAGAAGGAAGGTGCCATTGCAGGCTTAACAGTCTGTTGCCATGTCATTGTGAATGCCACTGAAGGTGATTGTGGATTTAATTACTGTGTTTATTGCTGCTATGTTGTATTCTCCAACGTCTTGATTTTCTTTCTCCAGAGAACCTAAAAAATAATCACTGTACCTTCAGTAAGTGAAGCAGCACTGAAGGCACCAGGACCTTGCTAAATGGTTGGTCCCACCCTTCCGCTAAAAACACTTCAAATTAAGAGACATCTGTTTAACCTGGGTTTAAATTATGTGTGTTCAGCAATTACGTACCTGTAATTGTGCTTAGTTCGGCTGGGAGGGGAGGGGTTAGGAAATGGTATTTCTTTGCAAACTTCTTTGCAATATTATTTGCTGAAAAGCAGACAGTTGCCCTCTCCTGGTGGACATGGCAAGCAGGTGCTTGCTGGGTGTGATGTTCTCCCTCACTTTATCTTTTCCTACACTAGGCAAAGCCTAGAATTTCTATAACTTTGCAACTCCTTGTGCTATCTACGATACTCCTTTCAGTTTCCCTAGACTCCTTTTTAAAAAAAATCGGTTTTAAACTGATTTAAACTGGTTAGATATCATTGTCTGAAATCAAGCTACCTCTCTCAGCTAGATTTTTCTTCATATTGCTTTCTCAGTTTGTGAAGATCTTGTTGAGTTGGGCAGCCTGGATTTGGGATGGTCTAATTCTGGGGTGTTCTAGATGTCCCAATTTTCTAGTCTTGCACTAGATTTTTCACCTACTGATTCTTTCTTAATTTGTCAAGATCATCTACATCTGGGGTGTTCTCCAAAAGCATTTGCCACACCTGTTGAGGTTAAAAACATCTGTTTTTTTCCTCATTGTCCATTCTGTAGCCCAAGGGTATGGAGGCTCTGTTACAACTCCCTGATACAAATGGAGTGAATAGCCATTCCCAGGTTGGTGGCACGCTGCTGGCACGTTCCAGGGAGTTTTTCAGTCAGCTGTGCACTGCTCTTAAGCTGATTAATTTAATAGGTTCCTCCAGTATTTTTCAACACTTCAAATTTAGGCTCACATCAAATGTTTAATGAGCCACACGTGACCCAAATTTTGTGGGTTATCCGTTTCCCTTCTCTGCCTCACTCCCCTTGTGCCCATGCCATTAGCAATCCAAATTAAGCCACAAAGTTCAGATATTAGTAATTACTTTTCTGTATTTTAATTAACTTTAGAAGGAGCCATTTAAACCTTTGTATCACTGTCTTGGTAATGTGAAGCTTCATAGAGAGAAGGATTAATGGAGCATATTGCAAAGAAATGATTCCTTCCCTTCTCACATGCATTAGCCATTTTTGTGTATGATACTAGGTTTCACAGCTCTCATACTCAACCAGCTTGCAAAAGGGGTAGGGATCAAACAAATCTTTATCTGGACCCAGTTTAAAGTCAGATGAACATTGATTGGTTTCAGTGCCATTTCATGAGCTGCCTCAGTGGTGTGAAATTTGGTTTCACTGCAACTGCTGAGCTAATTATAAACGAAATTATGAGAAATGCTGTCAATCATACTGATAGCTTTCACATAAAAATCTCTTTTTGCAGTTGGAAGAAACCAAATGTGGTTGCATTAGAATATGAACAAAGGATAGATTTTACTGAAGTTGGGAGAAGCTAAGAAAAAACATGGATTCAGGCTATCCAAATACAGAAGCACAAAGTAAATTTGAAATTGGTACTAATGAGCTTGTTCATATGATTATAGTTATGTACCTATGTATGTTCTTACAAAAAGGTCTGTACTGTATCTTTATGGTAGATTTTTTTTAACACACTGTAAGCAATTTAAGGCTACTAAATAGCCAAATTCTTCTTCTCTCTATTATTACAGTGGGTTTATGATTACAGTTGATGTATTTATAGACACATAATGAAAAATATTTAATTGCAGGGTGAGGGGGTGGTTTTTCCAGATGAAATGTTCCTAGATAGAAAACAAGAAAAATTACAAAATTGTTTTATTGTGATTATTTACAAGGATTTTTCAGTGATTTGTCTTTTAATATTAAGACCTACATTTTCTAAAGCCTTGCATTTGAACAACAGATGTATCATTGCACCATAAATTCAGGAGGTTCTTTAATAATTGTGTTTTCCTTTAGAATATGCAAAGGGTTACTTTGCATAAAGTATCTTTATTCAAAGTTTCATTTGGTTTTTTATCAGATTGGAAATTTTTTTTTCCCCCTCTTACTTGTGACAGTCTATTGATCTATCTGGCTGGAACATTTGAATATGCTTAACCTAAGAGCGCCTTAGAGGTAGGAATATTGGTCTTAGTTTTTGGAGTACATTTGTTAAGTGGATGGCTGAGGCACAGAGAAATTTAACCAAGGTCAGAAAGCATGCAGTTCTATAGAAAATTACTAGCTAGTCCCTTGATACTAGATTATCTTTCTCCTTCACTGCTACTTGTTAACAGCTCAAAATGCTCATTCATATGGCGTCCATGTGTTCTCCTTCTGTCCTTGAAACTGGTAGTTTACTCCATGAAGTTGAATTTCTTAAGTGAGCACTCACTTTTTTTGGTCCTGCTTCAGCAAGTGATTTTTATGACCTTCTGCTTGTTACACTTGGTGCAGTGACACCCAAGCAGAAAGAGGTACAAGGGTATTAGTAGATGACAACAACAGATACTGCTTTTGAAATCTGCTGGTGCTGAACTTGAGCTTTAGTTCTTAAAAAAAAAAATCTAATTATAAAGAGGTCTGATAAACAAATCACAAACCTTTCCCAAGTTTCAAGTATCTAGCAAGTACAAAAAAAAAATTTAGACCAACACCACATACGTTCTTTTTGCCTATTCAGAGGGTATCAGAAAAGAAAGCCTTTATTTATTGAGATAGTGTGGATTAAGTTCTGTATTTTAGAAATTAATGGTTGGTATTGGCTGATTTTAATTTGCTTCTAAGAGTCCTTTGAGAAACATTGCCTACTGTGTAATTTCACTTTCCAGATTGTCTCACCACTAGATTTATATCTCTAACCAGTTTTTAGAGTAGTTTAATACTTCTAGCCTACAAATTCCCTGTTCTTACCAAAGTGGAGGAAATACAAGCGGTACTTAAATCAATAAATATTTTCCCTGAACTTTCCAAGTTTGCAACAGGATAAATATTTTTAGTGCTGTTTAAGAAGATACATTTCTGAATTAAGCAATAGCTGGGCCTTAAATGAAAGGGTATGTGTTCTGCTCTTCACCTTTCTTTCCCATTTCTTTTTTTGCTTCTTGAAGCTTTAGTGCTAAATCTTCTACTTTTTCTTTTGATATAAATCAAGAGATGCTCTTAAAATTTTAACCCATTAATCTGTTTTTTCCTTGCAGCAAACTCTAGAATCTCATTCCTCTGAGAAATTCACCTGGCTAAAAATACCCTGCTTTAATATTATTTTTAGAAACATCCATATTTGAAGCAAGTAAATGGTTAGATATTATGTGTATTATTAGACATGAACTGTTGGTACATTTTGTAACAGGAAGCTCCTGGTTTTCCATTCACCAAGAGCTGGAATTCAGTCAAACACTTGGCACTTAGTTATATGCCTCTAATTTTATCTGTAAATGTTTTTTCTGAAATAGTTTGTGGAAACAGTCTCAGTTTCTTCAGTTTTGCAGAGCATAGGCATGAAAATAATTGCTAGAACTTAAAACAAATAAACTACCTATTCAAATAAACGAGAAAACAGGTCACTTCTTATTTTAAAACAGGCTGAAATCTGAAGTTTTATTCTGATTCTACCTTTTTTTGCCTCCTGAAAGTATTTTTAGGTGTGTTATGCTTGGATTATTTTTCATTTTAATTTTGGGTTATTTTAGAATTGGAAGCAATCTGTTGGAAAACAATGCCTGAAAGGAAAAAACATCCAACTTTTGTATTTGAAAATGCACTTTTACCAGGACTTTTTCCCCTCTGTGTGTTGAGTTTTTGACTGTCATATCATCATATTTTGACAATGTCTTGCTTACTTGCATTTTTTAGCTTGTTCATTGCTTGTCTTGGACATTTCCTTAAGTCCTTTTCCTTGTGTGGATTTTTTTGTCTGCAGCTGTGGCTACAAGTTGCCATATCCTCTCTTTCTCAGTTGGAAGGAGTCTCCCTAACTGTCTGTATTTTGCCTGTCCTCTCACTAATATTGGTCCATTTCTTCTGTCTTGTCCTGTTTGTGATGACAGCTATTATATAATCTAAAGTTGCCTTGGCTTTACTGGTCTGTGAAGCCTTCTTAGAGAAACCCAGAGATGTTGTCTCACTTGCTGAACAAAGGGATCTAGTTACGCATATCCAGGCTTTCTCTTGAAATATCTAATCCATAAATAGATAGAACCCCTAAACCAGCCGTAGACAGGCTGACTTCCTCCCTGGCTGCAGCAATAGGTCTTCTCACTGCTGGGGTCTTGTTGGCTTGGTTACACTTTCTCCAAACAAAAGGACTGACCCAACTTCCCTGAACATTTGCATGTTTTCTCTCATCTCCCATATAATACTGTAGGAGCTGACAAGGCCTTTTAGCCAAAGTAAAAAGATTTTTCAGAGTTGTTCGGGAAGAACATCTTCTAGAAGAGCTGTCTGAGGACATTCATGCTTTGCTCTTGGAAGAAGTGAGAGAGGTGTGTGACAGGCTGGAATTGTAATTTTATGTATTTTATGTTTCATGGAGTGACATTCTCAGTCATGAAGGCCATTGTAGTAACACCTTTTTGTTTAACACAATGAGAGGATCACTTATCTTCTGGAAATGCTGACCAAAAAATATGTTGTCTTTTTCCGCCATCTATTAGTTCTATGTTGCCTATTAGTAGAATAAAATGAATACCCTGATGGGATTTCATGTTGCTGATCTAGCTTGTGTGATATTTCACTAGGACCTCATTATACTTGTATATCTTAAACAAATATTTAGAAACAAGTTCCTTTTTTTCTGTAGCCATCTCCACTTGAGCCATGTTCACTGTTGGAAAGTACAAGTAATTTCAGTACTGACATTTTGATCCACAAAGATCAATATGGAACTTTGCATCTGGTGGAAGCAATAATGAATGGATCAGTCTGGTAAGATGAATTTGATTCTGTTTTAAATTACTCTCCGGTTGCCAGAGACCTGTGGATATTTAAGTCTTCAAAACTAATCAAAAAAATGTCACGTGTTGTGAGAACATCAAATGTGCATTAACCATTTGATGCATTAGCTTAGAAATGGGTCTTGCTTTTCTAGCTCAGTAATCAGGGATCAGTCTGCTTCTCAGGACAGGCACATGTAGTCAGTCTTGTCTGGGGTTCAAGTGGGGTAGATTATTTTGGGAAGAAGTCTTTTTGGCATTGCTGCATCTTATTCCTCCAGGATGGGCTCTGGAGCACAGAGGGGTCTGATCCTCCATAGTAATGTGGCAGATGGGCACAGCCAAAGAAAGCTGGCAAAATGGTGCCAGGTCCTCTAGCATGGAGCTGGAAATGGGAGGCAGCAGTGCCCTGTTCATCCCTATGGAGCCTCTCCAGGGAATTGTAATGAATTTGCTTTATTTCACTGAATCAAACCGCTTTCTGCTTTTCAAGAGGAAGAGCAGTGGTTGCCTAGGATCCTGTTTCCAAGCAGTCAGATGACAACTTCCCACACTGCAGCAATGTAAATTTTCTTTTCTTGCCTTTTGGGCTTCTCCTAGTAGGGTTTGGACCATGTGGAGTGATTGGTGATGCAACCACCAAGATGCAGTATTATATGGTGGGATGTCATGCCCCTGGGTGGGTTGGTTTATCAGGTTGTATAGCATGGCAGTTTACCTTACTTTTAACACAAGAATGAATTGCACCTTCCCCTTGTTGAGCAGGTCAAAAAGGAACCTGAAATAATAATTTTTAAAAAGTCTGTGGAGCTCCTAGACTTATTAATAGCAAATCCTTCACTCTACTTTCACCATTGCACCTTTGTGCTGAAACTTAATCTCTTGGCCATAACAGTGTGAACTAAGGAAGATTTAGCCCTCTTTATTGCTTCCTGAGTGCTCTCATATGCAGCAGAAGAGGGGTTTGTGTTGAATAAACACAGATTTTCATCTATTCCCTTCACAGTCTGAGAAATGTCCACTGGTGTTGGACATGATGGAGGAGACTGATGCTACCCTTGGCTGCTGTGTCAGTATTTCTGAGTCAGTGACCCATCAGATGCACTCAGTGTTTATTATACAACATTAAGCAAAGAGGTTTGAAATTTCAGTGTTCCACTGGCAAATAGTTGAATTTTAAATAATTTTTCAGATGTTATTAATTGCATATATAAATGGATTTGCAACAAATAAAAGCCCCAGGCTTTCCATGCACTGAGCACATTTTGGTCATCCAGACAATACCTGTGGTGGAAGGTGGCTCTTGCAAACCACCTTGTGATTAGCTGCAGCATCACTCAGAGCCACTGCCTGCCCTGCCTCCTCCTCTCCTCCCTGACAGCAGTTGAAATGGCAGAGCTTGGTTTAGCCAGTGCTTCGCATCATTTACAGCAATGCTGCTAAATGCTGGGCTGGAATGGATGGGAGCTCAGCTAATTTGCATGATTTAAAATGCCAGCTCGGTTTAATGTAGAGCAGCTGGTATATACTTAACTCCTTCAGGAGAAAACTTAATACCAGCAGATCGCATTATCCAGGGCTATCTACATTTATTTATTTATTTATTTATTTATCCCTTCTCCTGGCTGCTTCCTGCATCCTTTGTAAAGATCATTTGTGCATGACTGGCAAAGGGCTCTGCCTGCTGCTGATATTTCTGTATCTTGCAGAGTTCACAAAGCAGCTGGTCCCACTTGTGTGACAAATACTTGTTGTAACTCCTGAGCATCCAGTTACACACTGACCTTAGCAGGCAGGACTCTAAATTAAGATGTGTCATGGTGAAGGGTGGTGAGATTAGTTGGAAGAGGGACAGGTGTAGAAGCCTGGATTATGTGGATTACTGCATAGTCAATTTCTTAGGGTTGCATTTCAAGGTTGAAAATGGCTAATTCCACAATTGTGGAATTATTGCTGTTCCTGTGGGTGCTGTGCTGGCAGCCAGAGTTCACCTTGTGAGGGAAGGAGGACTTGGAGGATCAAAGAATTCCTTTGCTCCCCTGAAATAATTAGCATAACTTCAGTGAAAGGATGGAGGGAGCATAATCTTTTAATACCAACCTTTCTGAAAACTGACCTTGTCACAGGCAGATTCAGCCTCTCACAGAGAAACGGATGTGTGGTAGAGTCACTTTTACTGCATCAGAAATGCTGGCACAGTGTCTCATCCTCTGCCAAAATTCTCTTTGCCTTTGCTTAGGTGATCAGCCTTTTATGCCAAAGACTCTGAAGGTGCCTTTGGATGAGCTCTGGGCTATTGATTTACAGAATCAGGGCTTCCTCATGACACTTTCAGTGGGGTGTTCTCTTCCTCTGGAAATTCTTTATTCTGTCAGGCTAGAGCTGAATTTTCTCTTGAAACAACAGTTTCAAATGGTCACTTTTGAAGACCCTGATCAATTTCAAGTGCAAGCCATTAAGCTAGAGATAAAATGTGTTAGGTTCTTTTGACACGGGTAAATCCTTAAGGGGTACATCTCCAATCTGAGTGTTTCTATCACCCTTTATAAACCTTTGTGGTAGGCAACACCATGTAGTTACTTGGTTGGTATCAGGGCTGTGTTTGGTCAACGGGACAGGAAGTTATGTGGTGCAGGAGAAAGGACAAGTCTTCCGTAATTAAAAATGATGATTGTCCTTTTTTGTTGTGAAAAGGAAACCTCTAAGAAGATGACCTCCCATAATCTTCTTCCATGAATGCAGGAAAGATTAATTGTCTTTGGTGATTAAATATTTCATTCTTTCATCTTCTGTTGTCCCTGTGTAAGATCATTAGCATGCCTACATACTGAGGAAGGTTATAGCCCTGCATTATAAAGGCAAATTATTTGTATTGTGGTGTATGTATACCACAACTAGGTTGAAGATCTGAATGTTTTTTATGTGTAATATGCAAATAAATCCAGCCATCTGAGAAAAAGCCTTTACTCTTGCAGGCCAAAAATACAGTTAAGCAACATGTATCCATTCTTTAAATAGACAGAAAATGTTTTATGAGACTGCTTAGAAGGTTCCTTTCTAGCTGAGTTAGAGAGCAGTGTGGTTTAGTAATAGGTTGTAAGGCACCAGGTCAAAGCTTGGAACAATTATGGCTATTTGTATTTATCAAGTCTGATTCCAGGCTTCTGGAACAGTAGCAAATTAGCCAGTTTTTCATTTATGCTGTGTGTGAGAGCTGTCTGTGAGTTTGTAAATCCTCACCAGCCATGACACTTGGGTGTCTCAAGTATTGTTTATTTTCTTTTTATAGCTAAGGGATAAATTTATTTATTTTAATGCTTTTCCATTGGTTAATACAAACATTTCAGGGATCCGAGCTTGACCTCTAATGCTTGTTTTTCATTCCTTGCTATTTTCCACCACAGATATTTTTATTTTGCTGGTTTTAGTTCTTTTCCAAATGGTCAGAAGGTCAGGAAAGCCAGTTCCAGCAGACTGGACATACTGTGAAAAAGCTTGAAGAAATGATAAGACTAGTTTTTATGGCTCCCTCATTTTGAGCCCTGCCTTTCTGCCAGGAGGGGTTTCAGTCCTAAAAGGCAAGGGTGCATGAGCATAGGCCGTCAGTCAACTCCTTGCTGCCTGCTGCAGTTTATCACCAGGAGCTCCCTTATCTCACAGGTGTTCTGCAGAGATAAATCCTTTATCATTCCAAGCAGCTCAGGTAAAGTGATACCTGGAATCATGAATTACCTTAAAAAGCTAACTGTGGGACTTCTAAACCTTCATGTGTGATCTGTTATTTTCTTACTGATCTTATGTTTTAAGGTTATAGTTGGATCAAAGCAAGCAATGCTCAATTTAAAGTCCTTTCCAATGATAATGATTTATGGATTTTAGTAAAACTTGTGAAAATAGAAATCATATTGTTAGGAGGAGGTTCTCATCTATAAACAGATATCATTACTTTTGGCTGTGCCTTCTGAAAACAGCAGTTTATCCTTTATTGCTGAAAATAATTTAAAGAAAAGATGAGAATCGAAGAGCTGCTAACACTATTTCAAATTATAATGAGGAATTTGTGGGCTGTGTGTTTCCATCTGCACTCCACTTCTATGCCATCTGCCCATGAGGATAAAATCATCATCTGAGAAAATAATAGGATGTCCTGCATTTAGCCAGCCACAGAACCATCAGTTACACACAAAACCTTGTGATACTTTTAGTGGAACCTGAGCCTGTGATAGTACTGCTCTGGAAAGGAAAAGAGGAGTGTAAAAAAAGGCCATTGAGATTTTGTAGGATGGAAAAAGATTTTAAGCCCATGAAATGGATGATTGACCATGTTTGTTAATTTGTAGTATGTAAAGCAGCTGAGAACTATCTGTGGAGGCTGAGATTATGGTAATTTATGCAGTCCACATTGCTACTGCAGTTTAAAAATAGCTTGTTTTCCAGAGATCTAGAGCTACTGCAGGTTGGCTTTGCATTTAGCTCTGCAAATTTTACCAGTTTGAACACAGAACAAAGCCTGACTTATGTGGCCTTTTATCACAGAATCACAGAATAGTTAAGGCTGGAAGGAACCTCTGGAGATTGTTTAGTCCAACTCCCCTGCCAAGGCAGAGTCTTCTAAAACAGATTACACCTGAATGTGTCCAGGTGGATTTTGCAGAGGGGAACACTCCATGACCTCCCTGGGCAGCCTGTTCCACAGAATAAAAGAATATGCTGAGTTGGAAGGGACTCACAAAGATCATTGAGTCCAACTCCCAGCCCTGCACAGGACACCCCAAGAACCACACCAGTGCCCGACAGTGTTTCCCAAATGCTTTTTGAACTCTGCCAGGCTTGCTGCCATGACCGCTTCCCTGGGGAGCCTGTTCCAGTGCCCAGCCACCCTCTGGGTGAAGAGCCTTTTCCTGATATCCAACCTAAATCTCCCCCAACACAACTTCAGGCTATTCCCTTGGGTCCTGTCACTGTGATCAGTGCCTGCCCCTCCTCTTCTCCTCACAAGGAAGTTGTGGACTGTGAGGAGGTCTGACCTCAGTCTCCTCCAGGCTGAACAGACCCAGCGCCCTCAGCTGCTCCTCACACAGCTTCCCCTCCAGACCCTTCACAATCCTCCCTGGACTCCTTTGGATGCTCTCTAACAGTTTCGTGTCTTTTTTATGCTGTGTGCCCACAACTGCCCCAGCAGAGGCCACTCCAGCTCAGAACAGAGCAACACAATCCCCTCCCTTGCCTGATGCTGTGCCTGATGCACCCCAGGACGGGACTGGCCCTCCTGGCTGCAGGGCACTGCTGACCTATATTCAGCTTGCCGTTGATCAGGACCCCTAGGTCCCTTTCTGTGGCATTGCTTTCCAGTGTCTAATTCCCCAGTCTGTCTGTACATCCAGGACTGCCCCATCTCAGGTGCAGAATCTGGTACTTTCCCTTGTTGAACTCCCTGTGGTTAGTGATTACCCAGTCCTCTAATCTGTCCAGATCTCTCTGCAGGGCCTTCCTGCAGGCTCCTTCTAGTTTTGTATCATTGCAAACTTGCTTAGTATTCCTTTCAGTCCTGCATCCCAGTCATTAATGAAGATGTTGAAGAGCACAGGGCCTAAGATGGGGCCCTGCAGAACCCCATTATTGAAAGTCTGATGCCACCTCATTCACTGTCACCCTTTGCACCCAACCCATGAGTCAGTTGCTCACCCATCACATGCTGTGTTTATCCAGCTGTGTGCTGGACATTTTGTCTAGAGGGTCACTCTGAGAGGCACTATTGAATGCTTTACTGAAATCCAAAAATATTACATCAACTGGTTTCCCTTGAGGAACCAGATGAGTTACCCTGTCACAAAAGGAAGTCAGGTTTGATGAGCAGGACTTTCCCTCAGGAAACTCGTGCCATGTTCTCTATAGTGGCACAGTGCTTGCTATTTTTTCACTTTTTGTGGGTCTCTGGTTGGTTCTACCACATTGCATTGCTTCAATTCAAGAGGCTGAAAGGGAGATGTTGCCTGCTGGCTTAGGAATGGCACACAAGTATTAGTGGATGCTATGAACAGCTGCAGTGGTAGGCCTGAGGCTGAATGCCTAAAATAATTAAATCAAATTAAAGTGTGTTTTTGGTTTTTGGTATCTGGTTTTGTGTTGCTCAGATATGTGGTGCCTTGGAGTACCTGAGAGAAGAATTTGGCTCATCTTCTGCCACTCTACATGTCATTGTTTTGAGTTCTTATGGGATGAAAGGAATGAAAAGGCGGGGAGGGGGAACCTCCATGTACAACTTGTGATTAAAACCAATTTTCAGGTTGTCATTTGGACTACATTTCCAATGAGTGTGGATGAAAATGAGAAATAAGAAATATATTGCAGCTGGAGGCAGTGGCTAATTTCATATTCTGATTTTGTGTTTTAAATTCTGAAGGAGCTAGAATGAATTTTGCAGTTCAAGTAATGATTTAGCTTTATGAATAGAATTACAGACAATACTGGAACTGAAATTAAAGACCAAAGCAATTTGGGACAAAAAGTTCTAGTGTGTAACTTGCATTTAAGCAGCTGTTCCTCTGACAAGAAGATGCTCTTGGGTTTTGACTACCAGAAGGTAAATCCATCCTAAGCATGAGCACACTCAGGTTTAGAAGTCTACAGTGATGGTGAAAGCCAGGAGAATATAATTCCCCGTCCTCTTTTTCTTCTACCACCTTCAGTCAGATTTCCTTTCCCAGTACAGGGATAAGACCTCTGATACAAAAGCTCTTTTATCAGAGAATTGTAGTAGAGAACAGTGGTTACAATGCAAATGGTTCCAAGTTCTACCTTAGAGTCATATAAAAGGGTTTTTTACTTAGGTCAGTGGGTGAATTAATCCTTGCAGGCCAGAAGTATGGCTGTTAGGGAGAGAATTCTGATCTTTCTGGGGCTGGAGCTGGAAGTTCCTGGTGGTCTGAGGTAACTGAGCACTCAAAACTGTATGTAGATCAGTGACTTGGTTTTGCTTACCTTATTGTAATTCCAGATAGGATACTGGTGAGGTCAGATCAGAGATGTAACTTTATATATAGAATTTGCCTCAGATTATATTTTTCGTACAGCTCCATTTAAAAAAAGTCCCCACTGATCTGTTTATTAGACTGCAGAGGATACCGCTTGGATACTGAGATGATGCCAGATTGCTCTTTGATTTACAGCATCGTCATTCAGTGTGATGTCTGCAAATTGTGTTTACAATGGCAATTTATTTCCATACACCACCATATTCCTCTTGCTTGAACTTAAAGTGATTGGTAAAGCTAGACCATACAGTCCTAACTCATGTAACGAACTCACTGAAATCTGATAAATATGAGCCACTTTTTGGATCTGACTTTCTGTTGAAGTCCAGGCCTGGTGTACTTCTGTCATTCCCAGGTTATCAAAAAGTATTTTTCTTTCTCCTGCTTTTCCATATATCATGTGGTTTGGGGAATATATATGCAGTGTTTGGATAGGGAATGAGTGGAATCTTGCTGGTCTCTGTTTGAGCCAAAATACATCGAAGGGTTGTAAATTTGCAGACAAAAAGGGAATGTGATGGATATCTGCATGAGGCCTTTTTTTGCAAGAACAGCAGGATTTGCCAGATTGGAAGTGTCAGTCATGGGTTCCTGGGAGCTGCTTCGGTTGGATCCAGTCTTTGGACTAGCTCATGAAGCAGGAGTAGCTGTGGGGGTCCTTTTTCTTTTAGATGCTTAGTCAGATGCTGAGTTTAAGTTAAAAAAAGCCCTGGGTAGGGCTGAGTGAAAGGAAGAAGGGGAATAAAGCAGTTGATGCCGCTGTGGGATGGGTTAGTTGGGCTGCTATTGCCACCTAGTGGTGCTCGACAGAACCGAAGCACACCTAATTTTCCTTTGCTTTCTCAGATGAACTGCATGAGATAAGTTGCCATTGGGTATGGATTCGATTTATTATGGATATGCTTTTATTACAGATAATATTTTTCAATATCAGAAAAAAATACACAGTATTTTATTTTGGGCATAGATAATGTAAAAATACAAAATGGAGCCTTTCTTTGAACATCATCATATTCTGAATTGCCAGACACCAGTACTTGTGTGGTTGGAAACTCATGCAGTAAGTATGACAGATGAATGCAGAATCTACCTTTTCTGGTACAAAAATGGAGGTAATGCGGTGTCCTCCCAGCCTTGAAGTGTCTCCGTCAGGGACATGCTGTGACCTCGTGGCATCTGGGTGCAAAGCTAATGAACATCTCTGAATTGCTTCAGCAGGGTCCAGTCACTGCATTACCAGGGCAAATTTGATTACTGTAAGTGATTAGTGTCTTATCTTGCTGAAATTAGTGAATCATTATCAAATGATGACTTCTTGCATGTAATGTGACTTAATCGTCCTTTCATTATAAAGAGTTTTAATGCAATCCTTTTAGCAGGAGAATACAGATTAAGTTGTAGCTATCAAGAAAAGAAGGGAGATCACTCTTGTTCAGTGACAAAGCCACATTCTGTAGCTTAATCTGAAGATTCTCTGACTCTACAAAGCATCTGCATCTGCTGGAACATTTCAGAGCTTTGTATTTTCCAGTGAAGTACTGGCATAGGTTATTTGCTTTGAATTTTGCAGGCAGCACTTTGGAGCTAAGATCAGCTTTATCATGTATGGAAATTTGATCTGACCTGTGGTAGGGGTCTGACCTAAAAGTCTCTTTCCCTCTGTTGCAGCTGCTGTTTTGGAGAAAATATATAAATCCATTAAAGTTACAAGCATTTGCTTAGAATTACAGCTGAAAAATTTCCATTGTGTTGTCAGGTCTGGAAGTTTTTCCCTGTAAGTGTTCAAGGCCTGGTTGGATGGGGCTTTAAGCAACCTGGTCTAGTGGAAGTTGTCACTGCCCATGACAGAGGTGTTGGAACAAGATGATCTTTAAGGTCCCTTCCAACAGAAACCATGATCCTTCATAATGAAATAAAAATAATTTTGGATAATGATCGAGTAAAAAATATTTCTGAAGCAGCTACACTGTCCTTATATCTATCATCTTTGGATTTTCAGTTAATATGGCAGTGTGAACCAGTTTAACAGGACCTGAAATACCACTAAATGGTGCCCTTGTGTGCAAAGTCCCTTCCCTCATGAATATCAAGTGCTAATTTCACTTGGCTCTTTCAAGCCACCTTCACACTAATTTTGGCTGCAGATGATCCATTCTGATTACAAAGTATCATTATTTTGTGACTTGCTGTTCTTTATTGTTATTAAGGCTTATTAGATTTCTAGGCTTATTAGCAGTAATCATAATTTTGCCTAGAATCAGTTAAACCAGAAGGAAGCAGTACAATTTTTGTCATTCACTTGTTAACAATTTCAATTATTAATATTCTCTGAAATAGAAGCCAGACCTTACTTCTCATGTGTGATGGTTGGTTTGTTTTTCCTTTCTTTTTTTTCTGGTTCATATGTGCTGAATCCTCACAATACTTGGAAAATTAATTGGATTGTGGTGGTACAAATGCTGTTTAGAGTGATCCCTGATTGTAATGTGCAGTGAAAGGGGATGAAAGGAAATATATTGAATCTGAGGTGTATTTTTTTTTTTTTTTTTTTTTTTCAAAGACTTTGTAACTGAGCATTTCTAGTCTTTTCTGTGGTTCTGCCAGCACATCGGAAGGTCTTTAAAGCTCGTTGTTCTTCCCAGTCCTCTGGTGGTCATCTTCTTGCTCACCTTCATCCCAGGTTCTGCTCCCCCTGGAAGCAGCAGGTGATTGCTGGAGTTAGTTCAAGATGGGGTTTAGGTTGGTTTTACTGCCTGGGTGAGCATGGGGCTTCTCAGGTGAGTGGTGAGTGGAGTGCAGGCACCCCTGGCACAAGTAAGAGTCCCCCCGGACTGATGGGCTGTGCTCAGAGCATGCTACAAGGTGAGGGGTTTAGCTGAGCTGGCTCTTAGTGGCAGGTAAGAGTGGATTGAAATGAGCTTATTTAAGGACACTTTTATTTGGCTTGCCCTTTAAATTTAAAACCACTTAACATAAGGGAACAATATCTGATGGAATGTTTCAGATAGAGACAAAGCCTGCGTTCCCCAGCTCAGACAGTCTTACCTGCACTGTTCAGTTTAGCCAAAGATGTCCCCGACTTTTTATTGTCCAGGAATGCTCTGTGTCTGTGACGGATGGATGATGCATTCCCGAACCATATGAATAGGGCTTGCAATTTTTGGAAGGCATCCTCAGGCAGATGTCTCTTTTTACCTCGCTCTCTCCTCTCCTCCTTCCCATTCTTGGGAATGGGATGAATCAAACCTCAAAGTTTCCAAGGCAAAGGTTAGTGGAATACTGCTTCTTTTGGGCCAAGTGCTTGGAGAGTAAACTAAGCAGCATTAATAATTTATCTGCAGAGGAAAACTAATAATAGCTTGTTCTCAGGATTATTTATTTTTCCTACTCACACCAGTGAAGTGCTGTAATAGTAGCAGCAGTCTTTTTTTTTTTTTTTTTTTTTTTTTTTTTTTTTTTTTTTTTTTTTTTTTTTTCTTTTTTTTATTCCACTTATTCTGTGATTTGACCTCTGTGTAACCAGACTAGTGGTTGGAAACTAATTTTGTTTTCAGAGACTGCTTGCCTCTGAAAATAACATTGTGCTGACAACTACCACATTTTAGGACATTCAGAGCATAGTTTGACGATATTTTAAAATCTCTTAATAGTTTGAAAGCAGTATTAGAATCTCCTCTTTGGGGCATGGCCTGAGACCAGTGAAAGAATGCTTAATAAAAATGAGAAATGTTTAATTTTATGTAATCAAACAGGTCTGAGTCTTTTATAGCTTGCAGCTTTTGTAATTGCTAGTTACAGAAGTTGAATATTAAGGTGAAATGCTAAATTACATGGTCAAACTAAAAGGCAAAGAGTTAGATCCCATAAATCTTAATTGGATTTTTCTTATTTTTTCTTTAGTCATTGTATTAAGGTACATTGAGAACAGCCAGCAATAATGTTTTGTACTGAGGTATAAGCTAATTAGACACAGAAGTGATAGGAAATTGTGCAAGTAGGGGGAAAAAATGCCTGGTATTCTAATATAACTTTATAACTGGAAACCTGTTAACTGTTTAAGTGAATCTCAGTCAAAATGCTGATGCTATGTTCTTAGATAGGCATCTGAAATTGAGGCTGATAACTGAGTTGTCTTAGTAAATGCTAATTATTTTGTTCAAGACAGACTGGGCCAGTCTTGGGAGCAGATTAAAGTAACGTGCGCTTCTTTTCCCCATCATGAAAATATAGCCCAATTCTTAGAGTGATTTGAATGTTAATAAAACTCTTTTTGACATTTATGGGGTGAGGATATGCAATACAAGGTGAACTCAGCAAAATGCTTCTGGTTGTTTACAGTGGGGCATGCTGCAGCTTCATTTATTTATTCATATTTTCTATTTGTCTCATATTTTGAGATACAGAAGAATGACAGTGCCAGTAAGCCATGGGAGTAATCCTTGATGATGATAGTATGTGGGAGAATAATACTAAATTAAAAAGCTATGTTCATAGCTCTGTGCTATTATACTAATCCATCAAAAACATAAACCAAGTTTTGTAGCAGAATTTTTATGTTTATTTTCAGGCAAGTGATAATCCTTTTAGAATACTCTGGCATTAATTGAATACCAACTCCAGGGACCAGAAAGCCTTTTCTTGGCTAAAACTTGTTTTTCAGAACCCCTACTTAGGCAGCTTGTCACTCGTTTACCCTTTAGAGGAATCCCTCTCTTTTAAAGTAGCTGGAATATGTTGAGATTGGGCTGTCTATATCCAGCATTATGAATAAGAATTTGCATTTCTATTTGATACAGCCTAGAGCAGTCCTTCATCATAAATATCAGCATCTCTGATTTCTTTTTTTTGTCATTACTATTTCTGTTTCTGTCCTCAATTTCAGAGTACAGGGAAAAAGCAGTTAAAAAGTAGCCGAGTAATATCTTTAGTTGACTTTTAGACTCCTGCAAACTCTTTTGAGCTTCAATGGATCTTGATTATTTTTCCCCTGACAAGGTTGATGATGTGGCAGGATGAAAACTGAAAGAAAAGTTGAAATCAAATGGAAAACAACAATTTTTTAAAAAAAGGAGGCAATTTTTAAGTCAATGGACTTAATAAATGATATATACAGTAATTTCACAATTATAAGCCTCACCTGATTATAAGCCGCAAATCCAGGTAGCCGGGTAGACCATGGGATTTGTCCATATATAAGCCGCACCCGAATATAAGCCTTTTTTGTTTTTTTTTT
>VRYO01001881.1:330113-342473 GCA_009812075.1 Sialia sialis
GCTGTGGGGGGATGCCGCTGGGGTGCAAAGCCTGCTCCCCACCTGCCCCCAGCCTGCCTGGCCGCGGCTCCACGGCAGCTCCACAGCAGCTCCCCGACCGGCTGCAGCTCCACAGCGGCTGCGTGGCAGCTCTCTCCCCCATCGGCTCGCACTTCTGGTCTGGCCTTTCGCCGGAAATTGTCCATAAATAAGCCGCACCTGATGATTAGCCGCATCACTAGCGTGGGCTGCATTCTTCAGTGAAAAAGGTGCGGCTTATAATCGTGAAACTACTGTTTTTTAAATTTTTTTAAATGATCTTGAAGAGTAGGGAGAAACAGGAGGTTACTTGTCATCACTTCTGCTATTATCAAACAGTAGCTGAGCAAAACAAGTTCCAGCTGCCCATAAGTGCAGTGAGCCAAGGGGAGGCTGGCAGAGGATATGAGGGGAAAGCAGCTGGATCAGAAGTACAAAAGAGCAGAAGTAGCCCAGCACAAACCAGGACACCCAGACAGTTGGAGAAGTTTTTGCTCTAAAAGACTGATCTTTTATGATATTGGAATACAGTGGAAGGGTGCACTACAATGTGCTCCACTACACTTTGAAACTCTCAGTTATTGCACATCACATATGCATGTTTCTATCCCGCTTTTATTTTTAGAGTCCAAGAGATTATCAGAGGAGACATGCACTGTACTCTGTCATTAAGGCTCTAATTATTTAAATCCTGTACCTTTGTTTTGCAATGTCAAATTAGTGCTGCTCTGGATGCAGCCTGTCATTCCCCTGTGACATGCCAAGTGAGTGTTATGTGAAAAACTGAAGAACTGGTACATTCAACTCAGCAGACTCTGAGTATGCAGAGGACAAAGAATTACTTTTTGTTATGTATGATCAGATCAAGTAATTGTGTTTTTCACAACAGTGTTCCCTGCAATAAAAACAGAAAACAACAAAAAAACCCAAAAGATAATAAACAAACAAGTGTTTCTCAGTTTCTCTCTATAGTTAAGTTTCTTAGCTAGGTAGCAGGTTCACTGAGGGCACAGAATTCTTGTGTTCTGTATCAGTTTTGGTTGGGTTGCTGAATGAAATGTGAATTCATTGAGGGGAGAGAGGAGAGCCTTGTTGGGCATCCAGCTTGGGTACTTGGGCATCCCTAGCACAGGACCAGGGTGTTTTCTGTTTTCGTGTGTCCATTAATTTATGATGCATGGGCTTTAAAAACCAAATGTTGCTGTGCAGCATCTGGGAATGTGCCTTGGTCTAGTTATAAGCCTGCACTAATAGCTTTTCTTCATTATATCACCTGCCCTTTTGGGTAAGAGATGAGACCTACCCCAATGCTGCTGTCCCCATTGGTGTTGGTCTTTGACCAGCTCTTCCGGAGCAAGAAGCATTTATCATGAAAATACTAGGCTGCATTTCATAACCTATGTTTTTGTCTCCAAATTGCTGCCTTCAGGGAGCTGATTATGGCTGATGTCTGAAAGGGAAATGATGCATCCCTGAAGTCATCTGTGCCTTAGAGGCTGGGGAAGGGGGGCACACGGAACGTGGTTCTGTGGGGCTGGCAGCAGCTCCCTCCCATCTCTTGGTTGAGCAGTAATAGCAAGGGGAGCTGTGCAGGGCTGCCCATGGTAATATCAGTCTCTGACTCAGAGCCATGCCATGAGCAAAGCATGGAAGCTTTCAAAGCTGATGCTCTAACAAACAACCAAAAACTAGTTGGATGGCCCTTATTAATACTTTAGCATTGTTCCATGCCATTGTCAATATACTCAGAACAAGCCTGGGCATTGTATTTACTTGTTTAGAATTGAAGATGGAGGTTCAGAAGGCAGTGCTGAAAACCTAAATGTGAGGAGAACAGCAGCATCCAGAACTTTCTGTGACCACTAGAAATACTTCTTTGAAATAAAATTACAGTAATTTCACTCGTATAAGGTGCAGCTTTTTGACTGAAGTTTCTAGCCTACCCCAGAATTGCGCCTTATAACCCAGTGCACCTTATATATGGACAAATTCCGGCAAATTGCCAACCCAGAAGTGTGAGCGGGCGTGGTAGGTGGAGCAGAGCTCGCTAATTGAGCATCTGCCAGTAAAACCCATTACCGCGCAATTGTTACTAATTGGTTACTTTGTTGCGCGGCAGGGGGAGTGGGAGCAAGCGGGGAAAGTGGGCAGAGCGGAGCCGGTATGCAGCGGAGTGGAGCTGGTGGGGAAAGCGAGTGGAGGGAGTGGGCACATGGCAGAGTGGAGATGGCAGGGAGAGCAGGTGGAGCAGAGCTGGTGCAGAGTGGAGCCGGCAGGGAGAGCGAGCGGGTGATCTAGGGCTCCTGCCGGGCGCGTGATTACACTACTGCATTTGCATAAAGCAGACCGGCTTCAGCTTGTGGCTACAGCTCCTGCCAGGCACGCGGGCCGGGTGAAGAGCACCAGGGCCTGCGGCGTTACTTTGTTGCACCCGGACCCTGCCAAAGAAAGGTGCGTCTTGTAGGCCAGTGTGCCTTATATATGGACAAATTCCGTGGACTTCCCGGCTACCTGGAAGCGCGTCTTATAGGACAGTGTGTCTTATGAGTGTGAAATTACCATGTTTGGGAAGATCTGATTATGGCACTCCACCAACAGTAAGTTAAGTGCAGCTTTTACAGCCAAACTACTTGATGGATTCAACTCTAAATAAAGCCAGGACGGCATGGGTTGGAAGGGACCTAAAGATCATCTTCTTCCAACTACTGCCCTGAGCAGGGGCACCTTTCACCCAACCAGATTGTCCAGAGACTCATCCAACCTGGCCTTGGACACTTCTAGAGTTGGGGCAGCCACAGCTTCTCTGGGCAGTCTCTGCTAAGGTCTCACCACCCTCATAGTAAAGAATTTTTTCCTTAATATCCAGTCTAAGCCTACTCTCAGTTTGAAGTCATTCTCTGTAAAAAGTCTCTTTCCATCTGTCTTTTAGGATCCCTTCAGGTACTGGAAGGTCACCCCAATAAGTGCACCCCTAATAAAGTCATTATATCTTTCAGTATTTCTGGATGTGTATGCATACATAATTTCATAATATAAATTTCAACTCAAATCTACTATATAGGCTCATTGAGTCACAAAATTTTGTGCTCTTGAATTAGCAACCACTTCATTTAAGAGTGAAGTATAAAGAGTTTGGCAAAAGTATCTGGTGGATACCAGTTGTTATCGAGTGTTCCATGTGGCTGATCAAGGGTATGAGTAACAGCTATTTTTTCATTATATCTTGGTATGTGCTCTTTTGTGAGACAGGTTTCAGAAGTTATAGTGAGTGATCCTTTGTTAGCACTGAGCAGCTTTGTCTACAGACTACAGAATCACTTTTTTCATACGATTCTGCATCTGATTAAGTAGAATTGCTTAGTTAATTTTAAATTCTTGCTGTTCAGGGCAGTTGGCAAAGATTGAGCAGAAACAGAGTAAATAACATTTTCCTGTCTGTATTTTAGTCTGCCTATTAAACTAATATGACTCAAGAGTTAGTCTCAAATATAGTAAGTCAATCTATTTTTGTTTGATATCAATTTTATTATTTTTTCCATGTTGGGAAACTGGGGAAGGGCATGTCAGGTCATAGAGCTGGGAGTGTGGGCTAGGATTATGTTCCAATCCAAAGACATCACTGCCCCACAATTTTTGGAGGAGGACCCATAAGTTTCCTTGGCAAAGATAATTCCTGGATTGCCATCCTTTTCAGACCTTTGGACTGTGTAACCAGGGTGCTTGGAAGTAACGATTTGAGCACTTGTGTCCCTCAGACTACAGTGAGAATTCACTGCTCTCCATCATCTGGGTGGCCTTGTCAATACTGTCAGCATTGCTTAACCAGTGGGTATTCAGTGTATTGGTATTTTTGTTACTTTATTTAGCAGGTTTTTCTCCCAACATATTGTGTTCTGAATCGAGAATTTAATATTTTTTTTAAAAAATCCCCCAGTTCCCAGATATTTCTTGGTGCAATGGTGAGCTGTTGAGTGCCAGCAGACTGGGACTTGGGATGGAGCACTGGAAGGTTTCCATTAGTATACACCTTGGAATCCTTGAAGGCTGCTGTGTGTTACGTTGGGTTGCTAGCAGGAGTCAGGTAATATTAAAGATTTGAGATCAGCAGGAACAGGTCTGTGGCTGACTAATACACTTTAATGGGGAGCTAACAAATAACCTTTGATGATAAATAAGACAGATCATTCACTCTGACTTCCTCCATAAAACAGTCCACATGACTTCTGCTGACTTGATTTCATTTTTTAAAATTAGTTTGTGTTATGATCTCATATTTGCCCTCACTCTTCTCTGACAAATGAAATGGAGCTGTTTGAATCTTGTCTTGTGATTCACATTTTTCAGTCCTTAAGTCATTCTTGCGGCTCCTCTCTGAAGCCTCTCCAAAGGTTAAACCTGTTGAACTGTTATATGCAACCAGCATTAAACCCAGCAGGTGATAAAGCCTGTTCTTGTTTGATAACCACCTGTTCTTATGTGCTAGTATTGCATCATTCCATAACCAGAGCACAAACCATGGCATCCTGATGGCACATCATCATTGTGATGTTCTCTCCAGGTGCACTGCACTCATGGAGAGTCATTTGCTCTGTGACATTCTTAGGTTTTCCTTGATTATAATTTGTAGATATTTCCACTCTGTAATCATGAAAGGAAGCCATATGTCATACAGTAAAAACAAATTAAAACCCAACTTTCAGTGAACAGAAGATTGTAGCATTTTGACTAAAATGCATTGAAAAGCAGTAATAAAACTCTCTAATATACTTTATTTTCCAGATCAAAAAACAAACAAACAAAAAAAACCCCAAAACACCAAACCCAGCAAAATGTTGATGCGTTTAAAAAGCAAAAGTAATGAGTAAGTACAGGAGTGTGGCTTTGTTTAATGACTGTGGAGCAAGTTGTTAGCACACATATTTTTCATAGGCAAACAATGAATTATTAATGAACGGATTTCCCCAAGCTTACTTTATAGTAGATGTTGCATGGACAATGACTGTGTGCACTGAGTTAATTCATAATGTCTCCAACACCTGTTTCCTCCTGTTTTTCCAGCAGTTTTATTTGGAAAGCACTGGGAACTGGAATGATGTCTCATTAGAGCACGAGGCTTGCTGGGGACATGTGTTTCTGTGTCATTGAAGACTTGCTGGTGAATAACAAGTGTGTTGTTCAGCACCTTAATAAGGAAGTTTAGATGCCCATTAGGCTTGTAAATAATGTCCTTTCCTCAAGGTTCAACTTGCTATTACCCCCATGTCATCATGTATGTATTGCTGAAGATCATAATGAAGGCTTAGAGAGCCTGGATGCTTAATGGTTTTAAAAGATTCAAATACAAGCAAATATCTGGTCCTCGTTCTCTTTTGAAATTGGGCATTGTATGGGAAAAGCATCTCCTGGATCCATCAGCAAAGCTCCTGCCGGGATGCTGCCAGGGGGCAACAGGTCATGCATGAATTTTACCAGCTTCAGTCCTAACCTTATCTCTTTCACTGTGTTGTGGGAGCCTAAAAGGGAGATAGGAGGATGAAAGGCAACTCCAAAATCTTACTTTTTAATGGAAGAAATAAGTTCCGGTTACATCTGGCAACGCTGTCAGAACTCATGGATCCCAAATAAAGGCTGGCTTGGGAAAATCCACTAAAAAGTGTCTAGAAGCAACATAGATTTTAGTTAAGGATATTAATTAGCCTCAAAAGTGATTGGGAGGCACAGAGTTTATGCTTTAACTTCAGGAGTTTTGCTTTATTAGTAGTTCAGGCTGATTACATGTGAGCATCTCTGTCCACATTCAGTGTGCTCAGCTGGTTCAAACAGGGATAACATGAGAAAATAATCAAACTTGAGCCACACTGCGGTTAATGTAAAAGCAGACAGCACACTGTGTTCAAAGAAACAAGCCTGACTGGCTGGAGAGTCCTTCCATCCGTATCTGGTCTTTTAATCTCCCTTTTGTTGCTGTGGCAGTTTGGCTCTAGTCTATTCCCTGGATCCTAGAAAAAGGAGTTTTCCCTGTGATGGTAGACAAAAATCTGCCATTTTCTGAGGCCTCTCCTTTGTTTCCCTTCAGTTTCTTATTTTGGCACCAGGTTGAGTGTTAAATGAAAGTATTTGGCTGTTCAAACTGGCAGAGCAGATCATCAACAACCTTTTAAGAGGCTTAGGAAGTGTCTGAGGCAATGCTGACTTGTGCTGTGGGTTGTCTTGGCCCTTTGTATGGGCTGTAATCCTGCAAGTGTAAAGCTCCACTTGTCTCAGTTCCCTTGTTTTTTTGCCTGAAGTTGGTGTGCTTTTTGGAAGCAGAACACCATCATGTTACGATATCTAGGCAGATGCCAGCAGGTTGATGGGAAGCCCTTGCGATGTTCCCACTGTGCCAGCAGCAGGGAAGGGACAAACCAAAGCTCAACGAGGAGCATGCACTGCAGGCACTGGCAGCTCCTCCAAGGTGCTGGTACGATGCTCTTAGAAAATCCTTTTGGCATCACACCCAGGCTTCTCCCTCCGAGTGCACACATTCATTCCCTCACTCATGAGTCTGTCAGCAGGTTTTTGTCTCAGCCCGTGACCCTCCTGGAGACCATATATCTTATGTTTAAGCCCTCGAATGGGATGTGACCTTCCCCTCTTCTGAGTGTTGTAGGAATGACCTTTCAGCAGGATACTGGGTTATGTAGAGGGCTGGCTGGGAAGATTTGACTGTGCTAGGACTTTGGTCCACGTTGGCCTGAAGGGAAAGAACAAGAGTTCTTTATTCTCAGAAGAGGATTCAGATTTTACTTCTACAGTTCAAAGGTAACCTGTATGCATAACGTCTTTGCGTGCTTTCAACATGCAGCTCTTTCTCTGTACATAGTGATTCAAGCTACCAGACTTTGTGGGGCAATTCTTTTTACAGTGTAGGAATATGATTGTTTGTTTCAATAATTATTCCTTCTTCATTATCATGTAATATAATAAACTAGAACAAGAGAACAATTACAGATTGAAAGAATTAAATCAAAGTCATGGAAGCATAACTGTTAGGGAAAAGACTTCAATAAGAAGGCACATGTGTTTTGTCTTATGGAAAAGAGTACTTGCAGAATTTCAAATGCCAATTTACTGATTTATTGTATTTCTTCAGCAACATACTGAGTGGATACATGAAGAAGACTTGCGAGTAAAATCACACAAAAGGAGAATTTTGATCCATTAGCTATGGGTTATGCTTGTGGGTGTTTCTTGCTTCCCCTCCTTTGCAGCCAGCAAAGTTATCTTTATGTGAATCAAAACTTGTATTTGGAGAGAGGGTGTGAAAAGGGTGGCCTGGGAATTCCTTCAAACGTGTTTTAATTCCCCATACTTCCCTGGCCTGGCCTTTATCAGGTGTAGCACCTTCTGCAGAGCAGGAGGATGAGGTTCCCAGTGACTTCATGGTGATTTCACAGAACCTTGGGCAAGAGTGGGCATGAATCCTCCTACAGCTGAGAATCTCGTCTGTACTGCTATGCTGGGCAAGGTGCTTCAGCAGGAACAGGGGAGGTATTTCAGAGGGGTGCAAGAGAGAATCTGTGGGATAGCCTGGCATTTACAGATATCTTTAATAGCTGGATCTCAAATACAATGTGGCAAATTCTGAAATACGGCTTGTCTGCATATTAAAACTACTAATGATTCTAAGCACTCTATTTTGTTTATGTTTCCGAACCCGGTCTGAGATGCTCACCTGTTGAATAATTTTTAAGGCAGAATATTCTTCCCTTTCACTCAAGGCAAGCCTTTCCCACCCCAGCAGACTTCAGTATAAACCCAGTTCTGAGTGGAAGCAGCTCGGATCGCGCCGAATGCCGATAGAACACGACAGCTTCAGAACCTGCGCTTTTAACAGAGCCAGGCTGTCAAAATGGGGAGACACCACCCCCAGTGTAATTCGCAGTTTGCTTTAAAATGCGCCCGGGACCCTTAAGCGTCTTGCTAAAACGCGGCTTGGCAGTCGGTTAATCTTTGTGTTCGAATGTTTCTGGGCTCGATTTCCCCCGAGTTCCCCGCCTCTGTGCTAAACCCCACCCCGGGCCGGGATCACCCCCGCCCCGAGGGGTGCAGGATCCTCCCCCGGCGCGTAGGGACCGCCCGGTCCCGCTGTCCCCGGGCATGGCCGGACCGCGACCCCAGCAGCCCGGCCCGGGGACACTCGCACGGCAGGTGCTGGCCGGACCATGAGCGTGATGCTGTGGCGCTGGGAGCAGAACAACAGCACCATGAAGCTGGTAAGGACCTCGGGAACAGCCCGGGACTGCCCCTAATTGAGGGAAAATTACCCTTGCAGGGTTCTCTTTAGCGAGCTGGGGTACCTGGAGTAGCTGGGCTGATGCTGGACCGATGTGCTCTCCAAGCGGATGCTCTTTTGCTATGGAGTTGGAGCCAGATTTGTTACTCATTTTGTTACTTCATATTTTGGGCTTGTTTAGGTCAGTCTGCTTGTTGTTTCATCTCTGTAGTTAAGCTTGTTTGAAACTAAGAACCGAAGCATCAGTTTCGTGTGTAGCACTCTCCTCTCGTCTTCATTTATTCATTATCTTATTGTTTTTCTTCTTCTTGGAAACAATTTTATCTCTTTCAGTTTTGCTGGAATAATTTTGTTGCCTGGGAGCATTTGGAGTTTTGTTTGCTCAACAGTTTTTGTTTTAAAATTTCCCCTCCCTTTTCCCCCTCCCCCACTCCCTCAATCCCCTTTCCTTTCTTCTTCTTTCCTGAAAAGTTAAAAACTCCACTGCACCCTGTAAGTATAAAGTGTGTGCCTGCTCCATTCCTGCAGCTCAGGAAACCCACATCTGCCTGCTTGAATTGCTATCCATACCAAGAGATAAACTCTTTTTTTAAAATTTTTTTTTTAAGTTAATTGATGTAAAGACTCTCAAGACAGTGTCTGTCAAAGATAGCTTTAAATGTGTTTTTTCTGTCTCTCTGGCAGATTATTTAAACAAAGAAAATTACATTTCTACACAGTTTTTTGGAGGGAAGATTTATTTTTTATTTATTTTACTGAGAAATTTATAATAAAGCTGCAGGATTTGCTACAGGTCTAATCCTTTAGCCTTTCTGTGTGAAAATTCTGTTGAAGTCCATGTAGGAGTTAAGAATTCCCAGCACCTCTTCCTATCAGGCTCTTCAATCAAAAAAAATTATAGTGCAGCTGGTAAAGTAACAATCTCTGTTTTTACATACTTTCCTCACAAGGAATGAGGTGATAAACACGTGTTAGTGAAGGAGTATTCACCTCTGGATACAAGAGCAGCCCTTCGCCGTGGGATCAGATAGTTTCGGATATTTCACGCATGAGTAGCCTCTGGAATAATTAATTTGTGAGCTGGCAGTGGAGGTTGTCGGCTTTGTCTGGAGATTGCCCAAGCCTGGTTCCCGCTAAAGCCAAGTAGTTTGGGAGTGAGGTTAAAGTGAGTCCTTTCTCGCTTTTAATATGCAAAGAGCCCTTTAGGAAGGAGAAAGAGCTTATGTACACAGGTGTATTGCAAAGTCTTTGCATATACATTGGCCTTTAAACCTGCCCCCAGCAGGCTGCACAAGGAGCACCAGCACCTGTAAAAAGTGATCTATGAAATCAAGCAGAGAAGAGGAGGTGTGAGAACTCAAATAGTTGGTAGTGTCCAACAAAATCCAAGTGATGCTCAGAATGGAAGAAAAGTGCTGGATTTACCCACTCCTAGGGCAGGAGGAGAAAAGATAAAAATCCTTCACCCCACACCCTGCTCCTGTCCCACATTCGCTGTCAAGCAGCAGACATTTATTGCCCATGCAGTTAGGGAATGATGGAGATTATTGCCCTTGGGACTGCCTCCTGCCTGCCGTAGTTTGCTGGGTGCTGGAGCACGGAGAGCCGGGGGTGCTCCTCAGTCTCGGGGAGACTGGCAGGGTTCTGCCAGGGATAAGCTCAGCTTTGTGCAGAGCTTTTCCAGAGGCCTTGGGTGGTCTGTCTGGATAAAGTGGATCAAAGAAAGACAGCTTTAATAAATATATGTGTATCTGCATGTATATATCTATCTATATATAGATAGATAGATATAAAATTAAAAGAATCCTCAGCTAAGTGAGTATCAGAGTAAATACTCAGACGTTTCCCTTCTGCTTTCTCTCCTCCTCCTTCCTTCCTTTGGTCCATTGAGGTTTCTGTGGAAAAAAGAATGAGAGAAGGCTTGCCAGTCATTGCTCAGGGTGAGCAACAAAAGACAGATACATTCTGCTGAGAGTTTTTGGTGGTGATGGCAAGAATCACTTTGTGATTGAAATTCTAAGATTCAGAATGTGGAAGCTTAGGGGTGGTTTTTTTTTAGGATTTGTAACATAGGGCTTTTTAGGCAGCCAGGATAAATCTATCTGCCTTGCTGTCATAATGGATTACCAAATACCAGATCTTGCAAGACTTAGATAAGTTTGTAAAAATTGTGATGTTGCCATAAGGGTGCAATGTGAAATAACTTTGCTGAAACTTTGTGTTGGTAACTCCTTTTCCATAATATTGTCCTTGAATAATTTTGGGGGATGGTGGCCTTATTTTTGTAACACACCACTATACAATCCGTTCAGCTGCCATCTTGTAATCTTGAATTAGCAGCAAAATACAAGGTTGCTTTCATTGTTGATATATTTCCTGGGCAATCATGACAGGTTTCTTGCCAGTCTCTCTGAAGCATATTGATGTTATTACTGGACATTCAGAGGAGTGGCCAGACAGTAACCCAGATAATTCTTTTGCTGAATAAACCGTGTCTACTTTCTAAGGTATTGCCTACTCTTGGGAGAAAAAGAATGAATTGTGTAGCTTGCTCCTGTTTGTGATGAGTGACTTGTGCACAGCTGATAAAATTATTTTGACCTCAGAGTTCCTTATTCCTGGGTTTCTAAAAACAAATGTTTAATTTTGATTTTTTCCATTTTACATTTGAGACTAACAATATTTCAGCATAGAGTGTAACACCTCACTGGCTCTTACTTTTTGTTTAACTGTTCTGAGTCAGCTTCACTCCTTATGCGAACACCTTTTTCTAATGTAATCAAAACAAGGCTCTTTCCCACTCCACGGTTTTATGACTTTGAGAATTCACAAGGGTTAAGGTATTGTTTTTGTGATGATTAAAGGTTGTAAAAAGCATGTGATCCTTTTTCTTTTTGCCAAGTTCAAATTGTCCCATATGTATCTTATAAGCCCTCAGCCTTGTAGTGTGAATGCAATGTATACAAATATGAGAATGTTGTGGCCTTTTAAAAGGATTTTCCTACTATTGTATCAGTAGAAACATGTTAACTTACCTGTCAGTATGTTACTGGCAGTAGATAACCTTTCCAGGGTGGGTTTTCTTTTGTGGTTTGGTTGGTTTGAGTTTGGTTGTTGTGGTTTGTTTGTTTGTTTTTTTGGTGTTTGTTCGTTTGGTTATTTGAGCCTGTAAGAAACAAATGAATGAAAAGCCTACGTGTGAAATATTCTGTGCATGACATGATGTAATAAATGACCCCAGGATAAGCCTGTATTGAAAGATTTGTTTCGTTGAATGGAGTAAAAGAAACTTGACTGAAGAGCTGCAGTAATGTCAGCAGACGCTTTATCATTGACTGTATTATTGTGAAATGTACCATAATGGTGTTCAAAAACAAGTTTCAGATGCATAAAAATTTGATTTTTTTTTTTTTTAGGATTTTATTTAATGTTTATTGTGACTTTTGTAGCTTTTGTCTTTTCTTGTTTGAGATCAGACTTAGGATTATAGAGAGCTGGAGAAAACTGAAGGCTTGATCAGCTTTCCCTGTCACCTTAATTCTTTGTGTTTTCCATTGAAAAATATGAATGGTACTTACTATTAAGCAGAGATAATTCTTTCATGACTTTTCTCTCCCCATAATTATTTTTGCTTCAGTTTTAAAACGTTGAATAACATGAAAGAAAATAAACGTGCATGTGTTTGCATGAGCACTTTATATATGAGCTGTAACCTTTGAGCAGGACCAGTTTCTCATATCCACAGCAGCAGACAGGCTCAGGGTGTGGGTGTACATGTACCTTAGTGTTTCCATCTTTGGCCTTACTCCATAGGAGACTCTGAGATCCAAGGAATGGGAAAATCTCTCCTGCTAAAGGTCAGGAAGTGCAGGAGGAGTTGGGCCATGTCCATATGGGCTGCAGAAGAAGGAATGACTCCTGCTGTGCACCACCTCAAACGTGTGCCAGGGAGAGTGGTGCCAGCTGGGTCAGTATCTGAGATTTGCAGAAGTTAACAGGCCCTAAGCTGGGTAAACCACTGGGTTTTTAAAATGTGTTATTGTAAAAACTGGGGTCGGGGGGGGGGG
>VRYO01001881.1:342483-371921 GCA_009812075.1 Sialia sialis
TTCTTGTAAAATAGTGAGCTAATTCAAAATGTTCTCTGTGAAGAGAGTGTTAAAAGGTTTATCTCTATGTATAAAATTTCAGTCCTGTTTTACACATGACTTCTCCTATTAAACATTTTCCTTTAATGCTCTTATCTGTATGTGCCTTCTGGGCTGATGTGGTGCATACAGCAAAGGAAACATACTTATTTGGAAGAAACACTTCATTCTGGAAGAGATTTTCAAGTGCTTAACTTGAAAACTGAGGGAAAAGAATTGACTGGACTGATAAGAGATTTGCAAAGTTATGATTTGATAGGCCTATTTTTGCTAGCTGACTTAGCATTACTTTTCATTAAGCAAGGGAAAGAATTCCTGCAGCTCTCTAAGCTTTTGCCATCCCTGCTAGTGCTTAGAAGCAGTTTATTGGAATCATCATAGCATTATCTTGCAGCTGACTATTGACTTGGTGTTGGAATAGGATCACAGGCTTTTCCAAGCCAAAAAGTGTGGAACTTCAGCCAGTTGTTAGATGTCTAGATCGAAGGCTAAGTTGCTGGCACTCTACAAAGATTAAAATAAATAGCAAAGTATAATTCAGTATTTCATAGGTTAGGATGTGTCTGAAAAAGGCTGTTGCACATAACCATACATTCCCCACACTTCTATTTAATCCAACAGCTAAGGAAAGGTTATTTTAACACAGAAGCCTATGAGCAGACTGTGTTGCAAGAGCACACACCTTCTCTTTTCTGAGGATCAGTCAGGAGAGGACAGCACAACTGTGAACTGCAGCATCATAAGGCTGTGCAAAAGGCAGACTTGTTTCTGATAGGTAAGGTGCGTTTAGCAGAGATAAGGAGCTGTGAAAGCAGTGAAACTACCAGAAGGCAGGTGAAACCTCACCCAGAATGTTATACAGAGTTGTGGTATCATTTACAAAAGGTCAGCTTAAAGGAAAAAAGGGCTGTTGGATTAGCCACGAGAGAGAAAAATCTGTTTTCTTGGCACTCCTAACCAGGAAAAAAGGACAGTGTGGGCGTTCTCTATAAAGACATCAAAATACAGCAGGTTTCTTCTAATCACCACAGCAGGGACTGAAACAGACTCTCTTTCAAGGAGGGAAGCCTCCACACACCTTCTAGGAGAGACTTGGGTCCTTTATGACAGCACTTGTATCACACAATTAAATTCCCATGTACAGGTACTATTTGTATGCATACACATGCCTGAGACAACCCACCACAGTGTGTCTTTTTCTGTACCATACATAGATACTAAATATTATAAAAATCTAAATATCTAAAATTGTATTAGTTATTTAAGGAGCTGATGTCCTTACAGAAATCAAAGCAAGTAGAAGAGAGAAAACAATCACATGAAAATGACTTAATGTGCCTTTTCAGATGTTTATATCGCAAGATAAATAAACACTGTATTATAAATGCTTTGTTACAAATGATATATGTCACATTTCATTGCGTATATAGTTTACGAAATCCTTATATAAGGAGTTTAGAAATGCAAATTTTAAAATATATATAGGTGCTCTATGTTCCTTGGTTTAGGCTTTCTGAAATATTCCCGGTGAATCTGTTTGTCAGTCTTAATTTATAATTCAGGTATAAAGGTTTGAGCCTCATTTAATTCTGTTCTGTGATTATGGCAGTAAACAGATTGGAAAGGGATTTGAGGTAGGCAACCCTTCAAAACACATTCCTGTTCTGGTACAGGATGCATTTTGGGATTGCAACTTCATTTTGGTTTATTTACTTCTTTCCCTCATAGGACACCAAGGAATGTTTTAAAATTCCATACGTTTTCTAAAAGCCTTATTAATTTTTACTCCTAATTGTGTGTGGTTTTGTGCTAAGCCTTGCTCTGTTTTTGGAGCACGGAGGGATAGATGCAGATGGTATTTAATAGCGTCTGAGATAGAAGGTTGGCTGTTTTAATCAATGTCAGACTTTACTATTACAGTGTTCTGATTAATGTAACAATTTCACTATTTCCATGAATATAAAATCTGAAATCCACTTGGCTTGCATTCTGTCGTTCTTGGTAGAATGATGCCCCTGAATTCTCCTGCAGCCTCATCTGCTGTTAATCTCACAGCCTGTTCATGTGCTTTTGGGGGATTGTTGCCAGCATGTCTGCTGGCTGCTCTGCTCCTCCTCCTCGGTCAAATAGCGTCTTACTGTGAAGTTCAAATAAACCTAATTATAAGAGTTTCCTTTCACAAGACTTTCTCCTAATTTCCCATGTAATTTTCTGCACCATTTCTGGTCTGAATTCTTCCTTCTTGAACCCAGTTGGCAAGAACCGTGCAAGATGTTTCAGTGTAGTCTTACCATGGCATTGCACAGATCACAAGAGTTTTAATATGTCTTTAATTTTAAAAAAAATTGCATGTGAGTAAGCATTTAGTCTCTCACAAAATCAGTAGTTGCCTTATCATGACCTTACAGAACTTTTATCAGGGTTAATACTGTTAAAGTGAAGGAGAGAGGATGATTTTGTGTGGAAGGGTTCAACAAGGCTTCTGAACCAAGCAATAGTTGTATGACTTTTTTTATCAGTATTTTTTACAATGAAGCACTAGAGAGCTTATGGAGCACTCTTGAGTATCCATACCACTGTAGTGGTGTCAGTGTTCTGGCATCTCACCCTTGTGCCCACACTGGAATGTGATATTGATCACCTGTGAAACAGTTGGGCATTGTAAGGCAACTGATTTTCTCCTCTCTGCTCTGCATTCTGAGATTTGTCATACAGGCTGTTTCCTTTTTTTAAGAAATCTTTGGAGGTTTTTGTTTTGTGGTGTTTGTTTGTTGGTTTTGTTGTTTTTTTTAAATGACCAAAATAATCTGGGATCAGAATTGTACACTAGTAGATTCAGTACAGGGCGTGTAAAAAGATCAGCACTTTCAATGGCTTACCTGTCTGTGGCTTTGTTTTGTCAGTGACTTCCAAAACCACGCAGGTGCTACTTTGTTCTCTTGTGATAATGCCTTAGTAATCGGAAGCTAGAAATATCTGTTGTTCGATTTTAGTTTAAGGCATTGCAATAGAAAATTTATGATAGGGGAGGGTCCACAATACAGGATATTGGGATCTATGAGGATGAGATGTGTGAGGAACAAGTAGGATGTTCTGGCCTTCTGTAGAAACATTTTCATGACTAAATATGGATTCAGGAGGCAAATTTGTGCCCTGTTGAAAAACTGTATTTAAATTTTGAGTAGTTTGCTTTTTTTAGTTTGATTTGCTGAGATCACAACCAAGTTGTGTGAGGTGTTGCTGAAACTTAAAGTGGCAGCTCTTGTTCTAAAGATGTGTAGAATAAATATGTCTAAGAATTATTACCTAAATAAGACAAGGAGTGCGAGGGGTGACAGGCATAGAAAGAAGTAATGAGATTTACTCAGTGCTGAAAAAGTCCTTTTCAAGGAATAAAAGGAAACACACCTGCCACCCTGGGTACCTTAGTCTCTTGTAAATATGATTCATGTGCCATTTCAACACCTGTATTTAAAATATTGCAAATATTGCCTTGTTGGCTTTTTCCTTTGTTGAGAAAGAATGGATGTCTAATTAGGTTCCTTGCCCTCACTTCCAAATCGAATTCTATCTCTGTCCCCATATAACCTGACCTTAACTGATTAGCTCAAGCACAGAATGGCCTTGGCTTCCAGGGGGGGAAGCCATCAAGTTTCTCACTTTGCTTAATGCATTTATATTGTGCTATTTGATACTTCCGTTCTGGAGTCATAAATTCCTGTGCCAAATCCCATTTCTACTCAGCAAAGCTGAAGCAGGTGTGTGAGCTCTTGGGGGAAGGCATGTGGTAGGTGCCGATGGGACAAGCTGTAATCATTGTTTTGGGAGAAGTGAACATAAAGATGCTGCTGATTGTTGGGTCATTTTGGGACCTAGCTGTTCTGCCAAGCCCAGGTAATCTCCCCATGAGCTGTGGGCCTTGGGAGACTTTGCTGCTGCCTTGCACTGGAGATCACATCCTCCCTTGGTGTACTGGTGGTGACTCCATGGAGCAAGCGAGGAATTTAATAGAGTTTTGAGTGGGTGCTTGGGAAGTCTTCCTGTAGGGTTATACACTTTGTACACAAATAGAAGTACACAGAAATATACTTAGGATCTCTTTGAGATAAAAAAAAAAGCATAATAATATTACTTAATAATTTAGTTTGTACTCAGAGGTGAAAGACTACCTTTAATCCAAACTGCATGAAAGCCATAGTTTACTTTTTATGATGTACTTAATGTTAGGCTGACTATTCATCCACAAGCAAATATTTTTGGTTTATAAAATAAAGATCCTTTAATGTAATTATGAAGGCAGAGTGATTGACTATGTGTATTTAATAATAATGTGAATGGGGCCATGTGTTGGGTTCAATTTGGTGTCAGCTGTTCATTGCTGATCTTTGGTTAATTTAATGTTCTCTGACATTTGCTCAACAAGCTTTTTTGTTGTTTCACTTTTTTTTCTTTTTTGCTGACAAGTGATTGCAAATGAATTGACTAATGAAAGAATAAAGGAGTCTGGAATTGATGTAAAGCCACAAAGAGATACATTTGGGAGCTATGGATCATTTGCTGAATAGAGCAAAGGAGAGGGAAATTTTTAACCTTGTGTAAAAGTTAGAGTTTATTACCTTGTTAGACATCTGCTTTCCTGATACTAATTGTGTTTAATCCTTCTTGGGGATGGAGGCTGGTCTCAGGGCTACTCAGTAGTTTTATGAGGTCTGCCAGTCTTAGTTGCCCCCATGGAAATACCAGGCTGCTGATCTGATCTTTGGGTTATTTGCTTTTTGAGACAAGCATTTGCAGAGAGTTGGAAGAACAAAATGTTGTCAGTGCAAAGCAGGTGTCCATGAAAAACGTGCAAAGCCCTCCCTAATCCTTATCCCTTACCTAAGCATTGTCACATCCTAGTATATTAAGAGTAAACATAAAGGGTCACACTAAACAGACGCAAGTGTTTAAAACACTACAAAAACTCGTTTAGACCAACAGAATACTTTAATGTGCTATTTACTACTAGTTACATGAAAAAAAAGGAAAAATTGATAGTGTAGAAACAGGAACAGATGTGCTAAATGCAGTTATATTGTCTGTAAATGTTTAGTTCAGAATGTGTTGCTGAGAGCTTACTTTCTGCATTATTGATTTGCAAAGCACTGGACAAATGTCAGCATACAAAACTGCACAGACTTTGTCCCTGGAGTCCATGGAGAAGCCTGATTTAGGGTACCAAACAGCAGCAGTATTCCATGCCATGTTTTATACCACATAGACTCTTGGGGTTCTTTTCAGTTGTTTTTGTGCACTCTCAATATCTCAGGGTGTAAGATTGTTCATTTTACAAGTAATTCTGATTTTTACCAGTTATTGCTTAAGCTAATTATTTCTTTGGCCAACTGTGTAGTAGTAGTTGTAGTAGTAGTAGCAGTAGTAGTAGTACATTTTTCCCTTGTGCACTAATAAAATGAGGTTTGATGACCTTGTGCAAAAACATCCATCCTTCAAATCCTCTAGGAGCTACTTGAATCACAGTAAAGAGATTTGTATCTTTGAAAGCACTACTGTTCCAACTTATTAGTATTCTTTATAGTATATACTGGAAAATATTAGTTCCTGGTGTTTTTGTATAATCTTCAGAAATACCTCTGAATGAATCTTCTCATGTCTTAAAAACTTCTTTGGGATCTCTTAGCACTGTGGTGAGAGTGGATAAGCTGACAGTAATTTCCATAAGGATCCATTTTTCCCAGTGCCTACTGTGGATATAAATTTGCCCTGTGAAGCAGAGCAGCTGCTGTCTTTGTCAGCGCCAATATAGTTCAGTTAGAAATTTTCTCTTTATTGGCCTTTGTGTCAGAGTCACTCTGATGGGGACAAGCCTGCACTCCCTTGTTTCATGCCTGGAAGTGTCACTCATCTTCTTAAAATGATGTCCACGTTTGAGAGCAATGGAACTGACTCAGAAGCACTCACCGAGTGTCAGCTCCCTGGATCTGTCCTTCTGATGTTTGCAGGGTGTCACCAGACTGTATTCCTTGGAAAATTTTGTCATTTTGCTGAGGCTGCCATGTGTATTCTAGTGCCAGATGCAGCCACGGGTGAAAGGCAGTCTTGTTCCTCTAGAGTCCAGTAATGATGGCTCAGGAGTCAACATGCAGGAGGGATCCGAGAAGGTTCTTTGTAGAGATAAAAATGAGTTTGCAACCTCATAATCATTGTGGAATTGCATAAACAAAATTTTCAACAAAAAGTGTTGCCAAAGGTATAAAACAAACACTGCAAAAATGACAGTTCTAGGAAATTCAGCAATAGAATTGATTTGTTCAAAAAAATAACAACAAAACCAAACAAAAAAACCACTCTCAAAACCAGAAGAACCTTGAACGAACAACCAACCCCAAATCCAAGTGGTGACCCGCTTTTTCTTTCAGGTTGTTTTAATAGTAGTTTTGATTTTCATTCACAACTAAGCCATTTGCCCATAGCTTAATTCATTTGTTACAATTTAAACTTTTAGATGATGCTCCTAGTTTGCCTTTTGCAAAAAAGTGGCCTATAACCTAAAATCTAGCACTACAACATCTGCTGCAGCTTTCTTTTTTTCCTTTTTATTCCTGTTTCTGAAATTTTAAGATTACAGAGCTTGAACTGTAGTTAACAAAAACTGGGCAAGTAATGCTATAAATAATAGTTGCTCAATCAGGATAACAGGCAGCCGTTCTGATAGCTCTTTTTAAATTTTTCCCCTCCTAGTGTTAGGATCTGTGTGGTTAATTTCTGAATCAACATGGGGGGGACGTGCATAATTCACTTTTTTCCTTCTTTTTTTTTTCCTTCTTCGTTTTTCTAACTGGCAGCATGCTCTTTGTTCTGCATTCCTCCAATCTTTGCTCCAGGCAGAAAAGAATAACTGATGTTGCTGATGTCCCTAAGCCTCGTTTCTGTGCCAGTAGGATCTGTCCTCGGAATGATTACCAGTAAATTGCTCTGATTTTATCTGCAGCTAAGCCACTGGTCTTAACTGATGTTACTTTAAACCATACTTAGTTTCATATATAGGTGGGCTTTCATCTTCATCCTGTGGGAAGTTTTTACCATCTCTATAGCATGGATCAAAGTGAATGTTGTCATCTGAAGGAAAACTAAGCATTTACCAAGGTAACAAAAAAAATTAAAATATTTGATTTCTGAGGATCCTAGTAAAATGACCACAAGGATTAGCTGCAGGAGTTTATTACCCGTAAATTCCATATAATTTTTCTTCTCACTAAACCTTTTATTCAGCTAATTCTAGCAACGTAAGTTTGCTGGATGTACACTTTCCTAGGTGTAGGTATTCAGGCAAAAGCAGGACTAAATGGGAAACTAAATGCAGGATATCAAACAGAGAAAGGGACTGTGTAGATGTGTGCAAAATTACATTCGAATTTGAGTTATGGAGACTCCAGTGAGGATAGGCAGCTGTCATTGCCTCGATCATTCTGAATTTTTCAGAGCTTGCAGGTCTTTTGATCAACCTCCTTGCTGCCATATAATTCTTGAAGGACTATTAATAATAATAATAATAATAATAATAATAGAAGTATTTCAACCATCTACATTTTTAAAAGCGATGTATGAAGAAAAATCATAAGGAACCAATAATAGTCTTAGCCCAGTACGGGTCATGCTGTTCAAGACTTGGAAATCCCCATTAAATATCTTTAAATATCTTCTGGAAATAGATGAAGCCTACAGTTTATCTGCCTTGTGACAGTTCTATATTAAAGGACTGTGCTATTTATATTTCTGAAGAAAGCTTCAGGAGCACTCTAAGAATTATTCCTTTTGCTTGAATGATTTTTTCAGGAGGATTCAGGAGGCCTTTAAGTGGCTGATGGCTGTGTGAGGAGGCTCCCAGACAGAGGTGCCGAAACCTGTCTGTACCTGTGGGAATTGTGCCTGTACTGTCACTTCTTGATGATAAAATATGTCTTTAAATTATTAATTCTGGACTTCTGTAAATTTTACTTTACTGGATTTATTTATTTATTTATTTATTTAATGTAGAAGAAGGTGTCAAAAGTTCAGTATCAAAATTTTTAGCAAAACAGTACAGCATTGATTTTAACTGTCAGATCAATGAAAGCACAGGCTGGTGTTGCTTTAGTGAACCTCTCTAATTAGGAGCATGGGATTTGCCGTCACAGATCAGGCAAGTGGTTTACTGAGTCTATGAGAATCCTGCCTGCAGCAGTGCCCACAGCAGCTGGTTCTGATGGAAGTAGCATCCCCCTCTCTCTCCTTCCCCAACAAGGCGTGAGGTCAGTGGGAAATGAAAAAGCACAATTTTCCTCTTGTATTGTGCAGGGAATCATCCCTCATCCCAAAGACAGTGAATTGGTAACTGGGGTCTTGGCCAGCATGCCTGTAAGTTGGCCTTTAAGGATGAAAATTACTAATTGTTTGTATGGTGCTAAGCTAAACTTAGGGACAGAAGTTTGTTCCTTTCCATTAGGAAGGGTGTTTCTTAATTATTTATAAATGTACAAGTACATTTGATTGAAAAGGTCTTTGTGACACAGACTGTAGTGGAGAAGAGGGAGGTAAATTTTTTTCTATAACATCTGCACTCTAGACCTTTTTTTCTTATATTCTCTTAGTCTGCATCATAGCTGGGGACATTGCCCTTCTGTGCCCCTTTAAATCTGATCTAGTGGCTAATATGTAGCTTTAACTATTGCCAGTTTTCTTCTGTCTAATTGGCATATAGATCGTACAGAAAGCACTCCCAGCCTTCTAAATGGAAGTAGGAGGAACTAAGCAAGGTCAGCATTGATAATTTAGTGTAATTTAGAAAGTTATCAGTCAGTGGAAGATTCAGTTAGATTGGTATCTGAAACAGATGGCAAACTGCAAGACCATTAGGTTTGTTATGTTTGTGGTAATTAATTCAGCAATTAATTTTTTTTGTTTGGGAAGGAAAAAAGAAACAACTTGTAAGTGCTTAGCAGGAACAATTTATAAAGATGACCTTATTTCCTGTAAAATATGGTGAACACCTCATGATCCCAGATATGCAGGAAGCTCTTTTCTGTACCCTGATTTCTGGGCTGTATGGCAATATAGTGAATGGCATAACAAAACCAAAAATGCTTCCACCTATGTATAGATAGTTGTTAGTATATTCAAAGGCAAGAATTTTGCTTCAAGACCTCATTAACAAAACATTTAGGGCCAGACACCTGTGTGGTCTGCATCCCCTCATCTGTATCTTGATACAAAAATATATAAATATTTCCTTCTTCTCTACTGAAAAGTGAGGACCAGATTTAAAAAATGTGGGAGGTCTGACACTTGTTTAGTCTTTTTAAAACTATATGAGGTTTTCTGAAAAATTGGTTGTTTATTTTGATGGCTAGGAGGAAGATGAACTCTTGGGACAATGTGGCTCTAATGGGAGAAGCTGGATCCTTCTGACAGTCTTTTTGGGTGTCTTTGGGATGGAGTCTTTGCCACATAAATTAATGCTCAGCTGTCACAAAATATTTTTCACTATCTTAAAAATACAGCTTAAAATAAAAATAGATCTTTCAAAAGTAGGTCTCGCCTAGGATTTGTCTAGCCAAATGTCCCATTTCTGGCCGTGCCCAGGAGCCAGAGGAGCGTTAGAAGTAGAAATATAGGTAGAATATAAAGAAAGTCCTTGGAAAGGGAATTGGCTCCTTCTTGTTCTTACTCTTACTATCAATAAACTTTAGAAATAATGGAATTGATATCTAATTATTTAACTACCAACTTCAGTACTGTTCAGTACGTCAGCATTCCTGTTCAGAAGAATCAAATGTGCACTCAGTAATTGAGAATTGTGTATCTGCTTGAAGCAGTCATGTGGTCAAGTCTGCTCAAGTTTGGGTCTTGTTTCCTCCTTTCTTCATTCTTTCTATCTCCAAATTTTGCATTGATCTTGCTTGGCAGATAAAGTGATTAATAGGTGGTTGGCCTTCCTAACTCAGTTGCAGTGATTTTTCATCCATTTATTGGTTGTCTGTTGCTTTATGTTGTTCCAAGTGTCAGAGAGCACTGCCTTTCGCCAGCTTCTGGCAGCTCCAGAGACATTGCCTCTTGTGAAAAGCCTTTGACACTGAGCTAAACTACATTTTACAGAGTGAGGAAGGTAGCGCAGATGACTTACTCTTTTTTGAGTAGCATTAGACACTCTGTGCAGGAGGAGGATATTTGGGTGGTGACTGCAGTGTTGATGTGGACTGAGCCTACCCAGATCCTGGATTTGAAGTCTTATTTTTGTCCATCAAGCACTAAGCAGACCCAAAAGGGAATGTTGGCTAGTCCTTCTGGGCTGAAAGAGGACTAGGATTTGGTGTGAGACCAAGGCCAATTTCTGTAATTCCCTAATCCCCACACCAAACTGGTTTTGTTAAAAATTAAGAAAAGCTTTTGCAGTGTTTCCTGGCCCCAGTGTTTGGATCAAATACCTTTCATCTTCATACACTGCTAGGAGTGGAAAGGGTTTAGTATCATGTGCCTTAGAAAATAATTTTACTTTTGCTTGGAGTTGCTTCACATCTTTGAAAGTTTTTTTGACATATTAATCCTCTAAGCATGAAGAGAAAATGAAATAATAGAGGAGTGAGTTTGTTCTTAAAATGTTACGTGGCAAATCAGGTTTTATTTCCAGCCCTCTTCATATTATTATCTCTTGGTTATTATATCTTTTCTTTGCCCTTTATTTCTCAGAGTCCAATCCTGCAGTGGTAGTTCATCTGTTCTGATCCCTCCTGTGGCCATGTCTTTCTGCCCAGAGGAGATGATACTGCAAACACACAGATTTGTGACCCCAGGTGAAAAAATACTGATAAAATTACAGCAGCTGTTTGGAACTGTCTCTCATAGATTTTCCAAATAGAAAAAAATAAAAAGAGTTTGTGTTTGTTAGAAAAGTTTAGAAGACTTGTTTACTGTCATGAGCCAAGACTACACGGAGTTTTGGGAGCTGATCACATTGAGTGTTGGGTGCTTACAGGAGAAGCCCCAAGGCTATAGCAGCCTGGAGTTAGATCCTTCTCCCATCATCAGTGGTTTTGGGGGGTACACGTGCAAAGTTCTCCCTCTGTCACACTCAGCTTGGTGCCTGTCTGCATTAGCAGAGCTGTTGCTCAGAGCACAGTCCTGAGCACATCAGAGCCTCAGCCCTCGGAGCTGCTTGGGTAAAGCAGCTACTTCATGTCACAGTACATCATGTTCTCCTTAAACTCCATCAAAGCCCTTCTCACTCCCACCTCCCCAGAACAAACACCCACCTCTGCCACGGTGAGGGGCTTTGCTGAGGGGGGAGAGCTGATGTGGAGACACTGTGGCTCCCAGGCTGTTTGCTTTTCATGAAGCAGTTAAAAGAGCCGCGTGGATCTGACTCTGGCAGGAGAGTGCCTTTTGAAAAATCAACAATGAAAGTGTCAGACATCTATCCTTCAGCTTGGCAAGAGAGGAGGTGAGCAGCCCTTCCTTCTCACCTTGGCAACATCGGCTGTATTTTTTTTTTTTTTCAATACAAAGAATTCCAGCCAAGCATCTTACAAGTGCCAATTCTCTGTGTTTTTAAGGAATGCCAGCAACAGTGGTCAGATCATGGAATTAGGGCTGAATTGAACATGGTGGGATCTTGCCAAAGGGCAGGCAGCCCTTACTGCACCAGGTTGTGCATGTACATTCCAGATCTCATTCAGCCTGATGCTTTTTAGCTTGCGTTTGTGATAGATAAAACCTTCAAATATTGTGACTACTCTGAAGTTTTAAAAAGGGGTGTACCTGGAGTTCTTTGTCATGCAAAATCTTGGATTTCCTTATAAAGCATATATTTCCTTAGATATTAGGAGCATTTACATGAATGGGGTTGTCTCTGTAACAAAAAAAGCCTCCTGATTGTAAAACCACAAACAACCCAAAAGAGCAACAAAACAAAACAGTCAAACAAAACCCCAACAATTTCTTTAATTGTTCTTTTAATAGCTACAGTGTCCACCACAAAAGACCTGCTGAACTTTATTCTTGCTGTAAAGTGCTTTGATACGATAAAATATACTGGTCCTGTTTGGAATTGATGGCAAACGTTGGAACTCTGTGTTAGAGACCATAGTAAGAAAAGGGAGCAGTAGAGGTGTAAGGGAAGAGCTGCAGGAGGGGTGGGAGTTATAAAGTGTGACTGTGTCAGGAATCTGAGCACAGTGCATGTGTGTCTTCAGCTAAAATTAACCACCCAAGCTTCACATGCCAGCATATATATAATCATTTAACTGTGGACCCCTTGAGAAGGAAGAACAAGCTGGACTCAAGCAGAATATATTCATGTTAAATATGCTAATAAGTAGTATGACCTTCCAGGTCCCTGTTCGTGGGAGAAGTAAATTTTCCTGTGATCATTATAAAACAGTAAGCAGCTCTTGGCTCCTCAATCATGGCAGTGATGCTATTGAACAGTAACTAACTAGCCTTAGAAGTGTTGTTTTGGGGTTTTTTCCCTTTCTTCTGCAGCTTAGGATTTTCTTTGGTTTCTCCTCTGAGTAGATATTTGTCACCGTTTCAGATAAGCCCTTTTGTGTTGCTGTTTGTGTGTGGTAGCAGATGTAAATGGGTATATTTTGTGTATGATATCTGAAAATAACTTGCTGTGTGCTTCAAGTGACTTTTTAGAAAACACTGGGAAAAAATAACGCATTTGCTGCTTTTGTTCTCTGAGGTAGATTATAATTTGTTGGCATGAGATATTTTAAGTTGTTTAACTGTGGCCAAATGCGACTTGGAATGGGTTTTGCCGATCAGCTCAGCAAACTAAACTCTATTTCACTTTGGGAAACGCGGAGGAATTGGTGCAGGTGTGAATGCAATCTCATTTTATTTAGGACTTTATGGAGTTTTTTGCAAGAGGGGTAAGGGAGCGGCCACCTGCTTGGTGTGGTGTGTGTGTCTCCAGCTTGACAGGGATTTGTATAAGGCAAACATGGATAATGGGAGCATTGAGAGTGCAGTGTGCCAGATGCCGGCCCAGTCACTGTCCTTGCTTCACCTTCCAGGCTGCTCCAGAGGAAAAGACTGCTCTGGTGAAAAGTATCCAGCCCTCTGTGTAGGCAGCACCTGTCAGTAACAGGGTTCAGAAACTTTGCAACTGAGGGTAAAAAAAGGAATTTTCTCTTTGCTTCTCTTTTATATTAAATATAGTAAAACATTCAGTACAGTAAGAGTAGGAAAGGTGCCCCCTGGGCAGTTGAAAGCATGATGCTTTTTTAGTATCCACCAAATGTTTGGTCTAAACACACTGCCTGCTCTGAAGTGTGGACAGTCCAAGGCTCTATTCCTGGAAGGGCCGCAAGCCTACTAAAATTGACACATATACTTGGCTCTGTGTGCTATGAGTCAGCCCGTTGCTTTTGAATAGTAGTCATATGCATGAGAAAATCCCTCCTCAGTTGGGAATAAGGCTTTAGAGAGAGAGAAGTAAGTAGTCCCAGTGGTGTTTAAATTACCCATCTCTCTATTTAACTTCCAAAGGCTAATTAATGTACACGAGTGTCCAGTAAAATGTAATATTCCGAATAATATCCCTCACCAACTGGGTAATAATTCAAAGCAAGTGCAACAAACACTTGCACATATGAGTTGAATGAATGATTTAGTTGAGTTGCCTTAAGTAATGGAGAAAAAAAGAAGCAGAGTTGCCTCTGTTTCCCCAGAAATGTGGGAATCAAGTGGGAATTGCAGATGGTTATAGATCAGTCCTCAATAGTTGGTGATAACTCAAAGGTTCCAGCACTTTAGGTAATTTAGAATACTGACACCATGTTAGATACTAATTAGTAGGTGCATGTGCATATGTGTGTGACAGCTATGTTTAGAGACTGATTATTTCCTTCCAATCCCCTGACATGGGCAGGAATAGACCAGATTGCTCAAAACCCCATCCCACGTGGCATACAGTGACATTCCAGGAAGGTAATTTTGCTGTCTCACCTTCCTGCTAACATGGACACACATTATCCATCCTGTGTCCTGCTTTTTAAGCCTTTTTGTTTTATTTTGCAAGAACTTATATTGAGAGAAATAACATGAAACAGTCTTCTTGGATAGCGATGCAAAGCTTTGTTTATTCTGGAAGTGTCGGACTACCCTTTTAGAGAGATTCTGTGTCTTGGTACAGATGTACAGATAGCGACTTCTGCAGGGTTTAAGAAGCATGTAGGGGTAACTAAGGCCACATATTGTAATCAATCTTTGAAAAAAGGTCTGTGACAAATGCTGTTAAACTTGATTTTTAATTTTTTTCTAATCTTTAAAAATTATTTTAATTTTTTTTAATTTTTTACTGTGTGCTTCCTTATTGTCCTTTTGCCACTAACTCAGCAAAATATTGTCAGGGTCATAATCTCTGTGCACTTTCAAAATAGCATTATCCTTCTTGTGCTCCTTTGGAGCCAGAGACATTTCAGAGAGGTGGGTTTTTCAGCTAAACTTTTGGCTTTAGCTGTTTAGCTCTGGGCTTTGTAGATCACTGTATTGGACTGTAACATGGATCAGCATGAGACTGCAATTAGTGTTACCAGTCAAAAATTGGGATTTTGTGACTCCACATGTGCAAGCCCCATGACACTGGGCAACAGTGAGTACAAAACCGCATAGTGTTGTAGGCATTCCCCTTCTGGTCATCTCATTATGTTGTGGCTGTTTTTAGGTTTTGGGGTGGTTTTTGTTTTCCCTATGAACTTTAGCAGGCAGTGTGGTTTCGTTAGTAGCAGCACAGGCACTGCATTGTGGCGGCTCTTCTGGAATGGGAGTTCATTGGTGTGACTAACCCTGCTATTCAATAATGAAAAAAGCCTTGCTCTGCTCTAATTATGCTACATGATGTCAAAAAGATACTCTTCAGCTATTACCAGATTCATGAGAGCCTGATTCATGATAATTATGGGGAGAAAACATTCGGACTCTGATTAGTTCAGAACTTACATAGCAGGGGAAGGAAAAGGAGATTTGAAAATTTACTTGGGTGTTGATTATAATTAGATTTGTGTGTGTGTGTGTGTGTGTGTAAATAATTAACAAGGAAGAGATTCAGGCATATTTTCTACTTGCATGGATGAGAGATATTATTTTCAAGTAGTTTCATGTGAATCCTTTCCCTGAGTGTATTTCAGAATACTGACTCAGAGGCAAAACCATCAGGTAGTTTCCATTTAAAGGAGACCCTGTAGTGCATGATAATACCTGACACATTAACCTAATTGTAGCCCCATTGGCATACTGGGTCTCTAAAGGATCTTCCTGGATTCATTGTTCCCTTGACTTTATTCATGCTTTGTATTCTGGTTTTGCTGGTCAGTTCTGTTACCCAGCCTTCTTTAAGTGTTTGAGGATGGCTGTGTGGGCCTGAATAAATAACCAGTTCTGCAAAAGGCACCTTTTTACTGATTCAGTGTTCAGATACAGGGCAGATGGGCTCAGGTGTGCTGGGCTGTGGTGGATGTGCTCTCTCAGCACAGCCAGAAATGCTTTAGGAGGCTTGGAGTGCCAGGGAATTTCAGGGGTCTCCTGGCTGGAAAGCAATATCCCTCTCTCATCAGAAATATGCTTTAAAGAAGAAGGCGTGTGGCTAAGGAAAGGGCAGTAGGGAGAAACCCTATTACATTTCAAAATTCTTCAATCTTATTAATGGAAGACAGTGTTCAGGCCTTTTTATTTACAGATAGATTTCAGAATCTTTAGAATTTGGATTATTCTTTCCCCAAACCTCGCTGTTTTTTGCACTACTTTTTTAGTGTTTTAGCTATGACTCATAATGTACTGACTATTTCCAGAATTGATACTTAACTGTAATGCTCTTAATTCAAATCTGGTGGGTCAAAGGGCAGGGGTACTGGGGGCGGGGGAGAAAAAGAGAGAAGAAAATACTTTCACATATGTTTTTAATTTGTTCCCAGATAATTGGATTCTTAAGTTCCTATACTACAGTGAAAAACAAAAGCTACCAAACAGCTGAGTCCACCTTTAACAAAGGCTGAGACTTAGACCTGAGTTAAATATTAACCTGACTTGGACACAAAGGCCTGCTTATGGTGATAATGCCCAAATCAACATGTTCACTTCATTTTTGTAACTAAAGTAAGGAAGCTGCCTCCAGTGATTTTCATACTGTGTGGAATCACTGAAAAGTTTTAAAAGCCCATAGTGGTGTGTATAATAAGGCAGTATCTCTTGGGTTGCAGTGGGTTGAGTATTTAATATCTCAAGATTTTTATATTTTTAATTACACAACTGTTCAGGTAATTTTCACATGAATATTCAAATGTGTGACTTCATATTCATTTGCTGAAAATACCTGAGGAACACACATATTTGATGTGCAGAGATAGGAAAATGGAACGTTTCTCAGCGGTGTTTTCTTACTTCTTTTATTATTGTTTTTCCAATTACATGCCTGGTTTTGAATATTTGAAAATACCGTGTGCTTTGAAACATATTTCATGTATCTAGAAATAGCTGCCATTGTGCAATTATATTTTTTTCACTTATTTGTATGGACAAGGAAAAGAAACATTAGAAATCTATTTTTGTAGTACATTACAAAGACTTGTAACAAACAGGTTTTGAAAACATCCTGGAAAGTTTCAATGGCTTAATATATGGCATAAAAATCAGTGGTGACCATGAGGAGCTGCTATGATAAGCCTGAGTAACACTGTATGCCTAAGAATGCTTCAGAGCTTGTAAATATGTAGCCCAGGCAGTTAAAAAATAATAATTTGCATGTTATGCATACTGCAAAATAATGTTTGTGCTAACATTTTTAAGAGAGGTGCAGGTTCATTATATCTGTATTTTCCTGTGAAATGTTTTCCTAATTGACTGGTGGAATGAAATAATATTCCACACCCTTAAATACCCCAGAAACAAACATTTACTCTTTAATGGTGTCCATTTCATAATAAGCATAAAAGCTCTGCTTGTAGCAGGCTGACTTCCACACCTAAAGTGGTGTTTACAAGAATAATTTGCCATCAGAGGAAATTCCTTTTTGTGTTATCATAGGCCGTGAATCAGGCAGCAGGTATTTGGGGTCTTTCAAGTTGTCTCCTTTACCAGAATGATTTAAGGAAGTTCAGGGATTTCTTTGATGCAGTTCTGTTTATTTCCAGGGTACGAATGTAAGAACTAGTGTTCCTGGGTGCAACAGGAATTAGGGCAGTAGGAAGCAGGATAGCAGTTGTGCAATGCCAGCCACACATTCTTATGCTGTTATTTGACTTAAAAATCAATCCTGACTAGCTCTCAAGGTCTTGCTGTTGCTGTGATTTCAGGCTCTGCCAGGAGGGGTTTGCTTCTGTTTTAACTCTAGGGCTGATCCAAGGATTTGTCCAACTGCATGATGATCTCCAGCATGGAAATAAACCAGGATGAAGCCAATGCATCATAGTATAATCTTAAATTTTCTGGAAGTCTTTCAGTGATAAGTTAGGACATTCATTGAAGCCTCCCCATTAAAGGAAACACAGTTATTGTGTTCAGTAAGTTCCTTGTCAGCTGAATTGCAGGGATGGTGTGGGGGGGTGGACCCTTGCACTTGCAAAGTAAATGGTTTACAACCTGTTTCCTCATATGTCTTCACTCCTAGATAAGAAAGCTAAAACCATGTGGCAGAAAAGTAGGTTAAGTCAATCCTAGTTCCTTGAAGTAGTTGAATTTTAAAAAGTATTTTCCTTTTATGGAAAATGATTTCTTGTGAAAGGAGCTAAGGAACACAATGTCTGGTTTGTGCCTCGTGGGTTTTTTGCCGCTTTTCTTTCCTCTGTCAGCTGGGGAAATCACTCATGTGTACTCAGCCTTTATTTCATTGAGATGTTTTTCAGCTCTGGGTTGTTTTTTCACTGAGCTGTTTTTCTGTTCAAGCCCGTGATGCTGTTGGCATAGGAAATGCACATCCTGCTGCTCTGAAGGGGAAAGTAAAGGATAAATGGCGGAAAATAGGGGCGTATCTTAAAGATATTAAGTGATTTGTTATGGCATTTGTGTTTTACAGGTTTAAAAAAAATACAAATTAAGACTTTATAACAAGAACAGCTCTAGTCAAAATCTCTGTTCTTCATTTTTTTCATATTAACATTGAATCAGCAAGTGTAAGAGGAGCGTGAAATTATAATCCTTGTGTTACATCCAGGTTCCTCTGTCTTGTGGCAAATACTTGTCCCCTAGACTTGGCAGCTGGCTTTTGATTCCTGTGAAGGAAGACATCATCACCACACTGGAAATGCAAGGCTTGAGATGCTTCTGAAATGAGTAGCTGTGGGTCAGTAATTTAGAGGATCTGCACTGCTCAGCCCTGGGCCTCTCAGGACAAGAAGGATGTGGAGCTACTGGAGTGCAAAGGAGGTCCATGAAGATGATCAGGGGGCTGCAGCACCTCTCCTGAGACTGGAGTTGTTCATCCTGGAGAGCCGCCCCTCTCTCCGTGCTCTTTTCTTTCGATCTATCAGTATCTGTGAAGGACACCAGTATTTCCTGGGCAGTGCAAAAAGGGAAGGTTTTCCCTGGGCTTTTAGGGACTGAATACCATTGGTCCCTCTGGGCCAGTGACTCTCTCACCATGGTGTTGAGGCATTTGTCATCCCTGCAGGGGTTTGTAGGGTCTGTGAGGGCTGGGATGGCTCCTGCTTCCAGAAGCACATTGAATCTACATCTGCTTACTGGTAGATTGGATTGGGATGAATGTGTTTCCAATATTCTAGACACTCTTCAGAGTAGGGGTAGACATTAGTATTTAGATATTTAAAAGGTGAAATCCTGATATTTAGTTGGTTTTACCCTATTTCTTTGGAACATAGTAGGTAATTTTGCAAAGTCTGAATTTGGAGCATTGCCCTATGTTAAGAATACTGTTATTTCATTTCTAAGCAGAAATTCCTAATGAAATAATTTAGCTTCTTTTTGATAACCTAGCATGAAAAGTTTTTATAAGTTTTCTGACGATCTTGAATAAGTTGTGCTGGCATATGATGGACAGTAGTTAATACAAATGAAATAAAGATTTTGGCTGCTTGCTGTGCTTAGTTTTCATGTAATACATTTTGAAATAAAGTCCAACAGCTGGAAGTTTGCATAACAGATTGAAAGCCATTTAATAGGCCTATTTAACCTGTGAGATGGAATTTATTAGAATTTGTGGATATTTAGGACCTTTAAAGGTTTCTTTGGTAATACAATAAAGGAGTTTCCTGACAATGAAACTGCTATATGGCTAATATCCACCTGAAGCCTTTTTAGGAAAAGCACCTTTAAAACTTTCTCAATAACAGCTTTGAAGAAAAAATGTCAAAGGGAAAATGCAAAAAAAAAACCCAAAACAAAGCTTGGGTGGAAATTGAAGTCTCTTGTGCACACTCACTGCTGCTGTGGAAGATTCCATTAACCTCCTGATGGTTCATTCAAGCTGTAACATGTTCAGGAGCTCACTGTCATCTGCCCTGAGCTTTGATGCCAGGTTGCTGAACAGAAAAATCTATACTACAGTAAGCTGAATACTTGATCTGCACAAGGCCTTGAATTTTAATGCTGTTGGGTTGTTTCGAAGAGGGGAAGAATAAAAAGCTGAAATCAGCCTTTTGAATATTGGGAGAAATGAAGAATTCTCATTTTTCAGGTTGGATTAGGAGTAACAGTTTATTTTTATTTGTCTGTCTCCTAACAGATTTATACGGATTGGGCTAATCACTATCTAGCAAAATCTGGTCACAAGAGATTGATAAAGGACCTACAGCAAGATGTGACTGATGGAGTCCTGCTAGCTGAAATAATCCAAGTTGTAGGTGAGTGACTTTCTTTGTTTGTGCCAAGCATCCACTACCTTGCTCAGACAATCCCTGTTTTTATCTTCTACACTAACACAGAGTGCATGAGGGGGAATTCATCAGAATGGAATGGAATGGAATTAGGTAGATAATTTTCCTTCAGAGGCTGTGCTAATTAATTTTAGAAAAACATTGGATGTTGCTGATAAGATATCCTGACACAGCAGTATAACTCCACATGGCTGAATGTTTAAAAAATAAACTCATGAGATATTTTTTTTCCTGCTAGGATGCTGTTAGTCCTCACTATTTCTAATATCTTTTGGGTACTGGTCTGAATATAATTAACAGTGATATTGTCTCCTCTGTTGAACCTCCTGCCTCCAGTTGGATTTGGAAGATCCTTAATATACAGCTGGGAAAGGAGAAGTGGTATATTTTTTGTGTGGCAGGAAAATAAATCTTTCATAATGAGTTTTCAGATGAAAAAAATCACTTACCATTAGGACAAATATCAAGTGCGGGCTCAGTTATTTTATCCAAAGCCCTTAGCTCTCTTATATTAGTGCATTAATGCTTGCAGACAATGAAAGTTCTGAACAATTTTCTCTGTGTAGAGCTACATATTGTCCCTCTTCCCTTGGGCCTGGATCTTTCATTAGTTTCTTCAGAGGCTCATCCATCTTGTGCTGGGGATGCCATAAAACACATGCATGGGCCGATGGAGATGGATGAAAACCTGCTAATGGGAATTAGGACAACTATTGTTAGGAGCAAACTGACAGATTTGAGATGCAAATTAAGAAGCCAGCAATGCAGGAACAGGACATGAGTGCACACATATTTATTGTGTGTGTTTGACGTGGTATGAGGGAGCTACTTCTGGGTTTACAGCAGGGATCTGCATACCCTCTTCTGGGATGGCACTTTAAGCATCTTCCAGTGATTCTACTGGGATATGTTAAGAAACATTTTGTCTTTCTGCTGTAGAGCGACATTATCTCTCAGTAGCATTGTAGATCTGTGATGCAGTCACAGAGGTGTAAAAACAGGCCATGAATTAATTTATGATTGTGTGTTGACAGGTATTCACTTTGAACAATGCTGCTTCCTAAATCCCTTTCCTTTAATAGAACAGGTTTTTGGAAACCCAGGAGCAGTTAGGTGTTGATTTCTTTCATGCTTGTCTAGCTACCCTGCCTTAACACAGTTGTAGGAAATTACTGCATGAGAACTCGTGTGCAAGAATATCACCATCAAAATACAGACTTGGTTCCTTCTACCTTGGTTCCTTCTTTGAGTATTGACCTGTGAAAACCCTTATAAAGTTCAAACAATTCCTTCTAAAATACATAACCAATTATTGCTTTAATCACCTTTGCCGTTTGTTGGGGTTTTTTGGTCATTTTTACAGCTGCCTTTTGGCTAATATTTAAGAGAAGGTCTGCAAGGTTTCAAAAGTTGAAATGTGAAGAGAAGAATTTCTTTTTCGAAGAACCTTTTTCATGTGAAAGAAAGGTCATATTAAAACATTCTGAGTTTAATCATCCAAATTAATACTGAAGAAAAGTAATTTTTATCTGCTGTGTATAGCTTTAGGCATCTCTGTCACAAAGATGAAGAAAGCTTTCACACCTAGAAGCAGCTTTATCTGAACCCTGCAAAATCCTAGTTTTTTCCCTAACTACATAGTTAGAAAGCTTTTTGCAGTGCAGGAGAGGTTTTGTTTTTTTAATCTTATGATTTGCAGTGTATAAAAGCAACTGTTTGCAAATCAATTAAAATGTATTCACATCATTCTTGTTCGTTTCAGTTCAAAATTTATGAGCCTGTAAAAGAATTGTAAGTATTATATGCCTTAATAATGCCATATAAACATAGCTTTGTTAAAATCCATGAATGCAGATACACTGAGTGTGACCTGGGTTCTTGGAGGTATCTCCAAACAAGAGACAGCTCGTTCACAACTTTGTTAGTCTCCTTTCAAGTAATTGTGGGTGATTTATAGGCGATTTATAGGAATACAGCTATCAATTTTTAAGTGTTAAAAATTTAGTTGATGGAGATATTACATGGTACTAAAGTGAGAGATGGTAAATATTGGTGCACAGGACTTCGAAAATGGTATTTAATGAATTCAACTTTGTTTCTGCATGACCAAAGCCGAGACAGCATTCCTGGAAGCAATGTGTGCTCTTTGTGTGTAGGGGCTGAAGAACCACGCTGGGGAACACACTGTGGATTTAGCTGCAGTCTCTTTCAGATTAGCATCAATTTTTCTTTGCATTGTGATAGGATAAAGGTGTGCTGTGACAGGGATATGTAAAATGGGACCTATCAGACAAGAATGAAGTTGTGCCACTGCTTTGTTTCTTGTGGCTATGACTGCTACTGGAATGCCGTGTCAAATGTGACCCTCCTAACTGAGGGAAACCAGGAAGTGGGATGGAGGTCTGATTGGTATTCTGAGAATATGTGGGATTGCTAGAAAATATAGCTTTTAATGCATGAATCAAATGGGATGTGAGTGGCTGCCTTTATAACAGTGAAAACACTGTGGGAAACTGAACTTCAGTTGTAACTGGTTCTTCAGACTCAAACACAAAGTCATTTCAGCATCCAAGGCTGGAAGGTGAATCTGAGAAAACTCAGCCTCTATGGCAAACATTATCCACCTCAGGGATTTAATTGTTTCACCTTTGCCCTTGAAGATGGAAACTGCCCTTCTGCAGGTCGGGCTAGCGCATAAGCCATGGTCAAGAATCTTGAAAAGTTGTTTCATGATTTTTGCTTAAGAAAAAATAAATTATTATTAATTTCCCATTTGGATTTAAAACCTGTATTCATTCTCCAAGCAAACCCACTGCCATGCTAATATCCCTGTATGTGTAGTGCTCACTTTTCCATCCAGCAGTGATTCAGCTTCCAGAGGTCACATCTTTCTTGCAGTTTAAAGGAATTCCCTGTCGCTGTACAAGAGGTTGTCAGAGCAGTTGGCTTCTGCCCCAGCTGTCTCTGGAGGCACGACCCAGTAGAGAATTTCAGCTGTTTTTTTTCTTTTTGTGGCTCTCAGTGTTTCACACATTCACTTGGACTGGACAGTTACAATCCAAAACCACTTTACTGACCTGGCAGCAAATGCTCAGGAAATCATTGGAATAAATACCCTTGCTTTAGTTTTTTTGCCTTATTGCCTTTTTTTTTTTTTTGCTTTTCAGCAAATGAAAAGATTGAAGACATCAATGGCTACCCAAAAAATAGATCTCAAATGGTAAGTAGTGAAGTGGTCTGTTGTATGTGTGTGCATGGCTGAGTGATAGGGTGGGATTTTAATGTCTGAGACTTTTAATAACAGTTTTTTCACAGTAGTGAGCTTAAAATATGATCTTCAGAATATTAATATTATAGTTCTTGCCTCATTGTCCTCCACAGTACCTGAATCAGGCCATATAATTTATCACATATTTATAACTGAGATTATTCTTACATTGCTACTTTATATTGCTGAAATATCACATAATTAAACAGAAATATATAGAAATAAAGAATGAGATATTTGAAAATATGATTAAGAGTTCCTATATCTTTTGAAATTAAACAAAGTAAATGAGCAATATCAATGAAATGAAAAAAATTAATAAAATTCAAGATGCAATTTGTTGACAGATAAGTTGGTTTATATCTTGCTTGTATGTAGCTGTCAAACCTGGAGAACCAAAAATCAGTCCAGGCAAATTAAAAACATAGTACTTCAAGAGTATATTTGTTGTGAGTATTGCTGAAACTAAAGGTATAGCAGAATTTTATTAAGAACACAAATAACAAAAAAATGTTTTTTAAAATGCATTTTTAAATGAAGAGCATTTAAAATTTATGATACTTCAAACAAGGTTACTTCCTTCTGTATCTTGAGAAAAAGTAGTTTTACAACATAAATTCTAATATCTTCCTTTGGTATTGTAAATACTTGCTTTGGGACACTTAGATATCCATTCTCTGTGAGAAGCTTTTTTAATGTTTTTTATTTTTATGATTGTTTCTGACTGCCCTTACCTTCATGACTTCAACATGAGCACAGCTACTCATGTAATAAAATGAAATTAAGATTTAAGGAGAGCTTGGCATCTTAAGTCAAAACCCACACTCTGTTTTGCTCATCTCCTTTGCTTTTTGTTGTTTCTTGGAAGTTATCAATCTTGTTGAAACCATGGAGCAAGCGCTCTGTAAAAAGCGAGCTATGAGAAAGAATTATCATTGCTCCTTGCTGCTTTGAAGAGGGTCGTTGCTATTCTTGCTGTAGCCATAGCATCTGTCTGGAGTATAAATAATGAGGAAATTTTGACAATTGCTATAATTTAATGTTCCACAAGTATGCCGTAAGAACTGAATTTCATTCAGGACTGGTGTCTGTAACCAGTTCCAGGACGTAGCAGCTAAAAAAGTCACTTCAAGCCATTATTCTCAATGAAGAGAAAGTGTTACTCTGTTGGATGGTGGGATGCATGTAATAGATTGCTTATGGAAGCTGGATCAGGTTATAACCAGAAGCATACAGGGGGCATGTGCTGGGTCAGGAATGCTGGACGGGGCTGGAAGGACACATTTGATCTGTGCTGCCTCCTCTGATGTTACTCCACTTGCTCATTCAGGAGGCTGCTGTGGGTGAGATGGTCCCCCCCACTCACAAGGCCTGCAGTCGCAGCTGGGCATCCCCAGCAGGTTTCCTCATGAAAAATGAGAATTATGCTTATGGCTTGCTTTTATCAAGTGTGCATGCTTACAGAGCTCTTTGTCTTCTGACTATAAAAATACTGTTGTTTCCCAGAGAAGCTGTGGCTGCCCCATCCCTGGAAATGTTCAAGGCCAGGTCGAAGGGGCTTGGAGCAGCCTGGAATAGTGGAAGGTGAAACTAGATGATTTTAAGGATCCTTCCAACCCAAACCATTCCATGATGCTTCTAAGGCAGAACATAGGAATCTTCATAGGAGTGGTGTTTGTGCAGTTACTTGTCGTGTTTAGGAAGACAACCCTTTGGCAAGTCCAGTGCTTGTTTTAGGTACAGCAGTCTTCATCCTTTGCATTTCAGTGCACTGTAAATAACATAGCTTACAGGGTCCTGCAGAGTGTGGGAACTGGTGTCTGGTAACTGACTCAGAGAGGTGGCAGAGGCAAGGCCATCCAGATACTTAGGTAATGTCCAGATATCCAGTCTTTTTCCAAATTAACCTTTCAGTTAAAAGTGTCCATATCCATATTAGAGTGCTTGAAAGGTGAGCAGCACAGATGAGGAGATAAGGAGGGATCAAAAAAAAAGGCACCAATAAATGATGATTTAACTTTGCTCATTATATAGAAATACAGCAGATCTCAGAGGGAAAGAAGCCTTCTACCATCCTCTTTTCCATTTGTAGAATCCCAATGCCTTGAGCAGACACATGTAGCTGAGTTGGGAAGTATCAGCTGTTTCCCAGCCAGGTGTATCAGCTTAGAAAGCTTAGAAATCTGTGTCTTCCCAAATCTGTTGAATGACGTGGGGAAAAGAAATGTCTTCACTTCCACATGGCACAGTCCCAAGCTAGTGATGCCAAACCTGAGGGAGCTCTCTGCACAGCCAGATCCAGCCTCTCTGCCTTGTTCCCAGTGTGGAAGAGCATCAGGCAAATTGGCCCAAACTGAGCATTAGAGGCAGCTTGGGTCTGTCAGGCTCCAAGCCAGTCTAGTAAGCCTTGTCAGGTGAAGTTTAGTACAGCAGAACCATGTGGCACCATCATGCTTATCAACCTTGTCCCAATGCCAAAAATGATATGACAAGGACTCCACTGGCTCTGTGAAAAATCACTTAGGTGAGAACCTGTCCTCCCATCATTCTGTCTGAGTTGTTCTGCTGAGGGGAGTATCCCTGTCTTCCTTTGCTCCAGATAAGAGTTGGCTGGCTTTTATATAATCTATAATAGACTATTGTATAGCTTGCCCTCTGCATAAAATCTGTTTCAGGGCTTTTTTCCCCGAAACCTTTATATTTACGTACTTTAGATATTTGTCTAAACAAGAGTCTGTAATTCTGATGATTAATTCCAGCTGGATACAGCAAATACAGTGTGTGAGAGTGGATGTAGTTGTATGGACACAGCCTCTGAGACCAAGAACATTTGGCTAGCATCTCAGCACTTGGGTAAACAACAGAAAATGTTGGCATAGTTCTTAAAAACTGGGTGAAGGAGAATAAATCAAGGCCTCCTTCCTCTTTCTCTTCTGAAAAGAAGACTTGGTTGAATAAACCCGAGTAGGGCTGTCTCTGCTAATACTGTTTGTTTATAGAAAAACAGATATTTTTTTCTTTTTATTTGCTTCTTGTTTGGGGCATGATTTTAGAGTTTAATGTGTGGCATGCTGCAGATTATGGGAGGGGTTAATACCTTTCCATTCTAGGTACTGTAGATTATTCTTATTGATATGGGTGCCTTTTCAGGTGCTAATGTTACCTCTTGTAAAAGGGTTCATATCACTTATATTATCATTTGTAAAATGATAAACAGAACCCAAAGGGTATGAGTTGTCTATACTACATTATGTATGTATGAAAATAGCAAAGCTAGAACATACTGAAAGGAAGAGAATTGGGGAACCTGTGTGTGGATACTCCAGACTTTCATCTTCCCATGTCTGGGGAAGTTGTGGGACAAGGACAGGACAAGAATTCGGAGCAACAGAAAGGTACATAGGCTTAACAAACCTCCTATAAATAGGCGAGGAAATTACTGTGGTGCTCGGGCTTTAATATTTCTCAGGATCACTTTGTGTCTGTAAGTATAGAAAAGGGAGGTGTTTATTTTTTTCCATATGTTGACAGGAAGTTTTTAAGAATGTATTTCCGATGCAGATACCAAGCTGTAATAATGAACTAATACCACTCGGTCTGTAGTTGGTACTGCTGTTTGTCTTGCAGACAAAGGATCTTTTACTGACTGCAGTGTGGGTCAGAGGCAGCGTTTCTTCCCAAGAGCTGTCTGGAAGTTGGGATGAAGGCCGTGTTTTCAGTACAATAATTTTCAAGGAAATCTTACTTCCAGTGATGGGAATTTGACTATTTTAATATTTGACTGATTTCTTGTGTAGCTAATGAGCTATTTTGTAAGGGAACAGTTTGTATGGAAATTTTCCAACATGCTGAGGATCTTAGTTTTCACTTGAACAGTACTGAGAATATTAATTCATCTGTTGGAGGAAGGTATCCACTCAGGTCCTCAGTGTGATCCTTGCCAGCTGCATGAATTATTATTTTTTTTTTATTGTTGAAAGAGCATAGATCTTGAAAAGTCCATTACTAATTTGTGTATATGGCATGTGTTATCCATATTTCTGTATTCTTTTTCTCAAGAGCACTTAAATGAAGTGATAGAGTGGATGTGAGTGCTGCTGTGATGTGGCCCATACTTACAGGAGGTAGCTGGGCTCACACATTTGTGGCTTGATTGGAAGGAATAATACGAGATGAAACCATCTGCATGACCCGAGCAGCTCTCTGTGCATGTGAGGGAGGGAGCTGCTGTGTTATGTACAAATAACTAAAAATAACTGTTGTATTTAAAAAAAAAAAATAAATCTTAGTTGCTTGTTTTCTCATGGAAAATAATTCTCTCTGCTCTTTGGGAGTAGGTACCCACTTAATCTGCTCCTCTAAACGTTTTGAGCAGTTTTATACAGCCAGTGTTGTCCAAATGTTGCCATAGGAAGGTGCAATAAATCTGCCAGGCTGTTGCACCAGTCCCAAAGCCAAGGAAAGCTCTGCTGCTGGGGCATGTGCTGCTAATTCAGGGGAGCAGCCCTGCTGGAAGATCAAAAGCATCACAAGCACTTTTTTTTCTCTGTGAATTCCTAGCATAGGATTTTTGGAAATGCATCCCAGGGGTTAAATATAGCCATGTATTTTCAAGTAATCCAATTCCAAGGCTGTGCAAATGCAGTAAAAGGATCTTTCCCATAATCTAAGCCTTCCCCCACTTTGTCTGGGGAGTTTCTAAGTTACCAGGAGCATATGTTTGGAAATGTCATATGTTTGATGTTGCCATGGTAACAGATGGGTAACTTTTGGCCCTAACCTGTGGTGCAGTTCCTCCCAGCTGAAGGTCAGCGAAGGGGGAAGACATCCCCAGTGCTGTGCCAGCCCGGCCAGTGACAGACACCAGCTTAGCTTCTGTGACTGCCCGTGCAGGGACACAGCCAAATAGTAAGTTCCAGAATGTTAAAAGAATTTTGTTTAAGCTCTCAGGGTTTCTGTTGGTCATGTATGTTGTGATGTAGACAAGAATGATTTACTATAGAGATGATCTGTCAGGTTGCTTGTACTTATCTGTCCTTCAGCCCCAGTTAATATGACTTACTCCAAGATAAGATTGATTTTACCCAGACTGTTGTTATGCTGCCATGCTTGCCATTTGTGCATAGTAATCAGTGAGACAGGCATGGTTGGATCAGAGGTTTCTGTGCTGCAGAGCCTGCGGTCTAAGTAAAACCACAAGCCACCCACTGTGCACCCCTCCATCATCCTACCTAGAAAATAACAGGAAAAATAGAGGTCAGCATGGCAGTATCATAAAACAGAGATTTGTTTCATTTCTGGAGGGGATGGTTTCCAGAACTCCTTCTGCATGCCGGGATGGGTGATAAGGCAGTGTATGCCTCCTGCATTGGTTGGGTGTGTAAGATGCCTCTGGAGACATGACACTCTTACTTCAGTCCCATAATGGATCACCTTCATGGTCCCTACTGGGCTGCTCTCAATTCTTCACCCTTTACAGTGATGCAAGAATATGTACATCATCTGTCTCTGAAACGGTGTCAGGTTCAATAAAGTGCAACAAAGTAATTTTTAGGGGAAAAAATGAAATATATAGGCTTCTCTGTCAAGACAAAATTAGATTCTGTGTGATCATTTAGGTCACAGTTAAATGGAATTGGTGCATTTTGAATCCCTATGTTTCTGCCCACCCTGTATGGGCTAAATACATTAAACAGCAAATGGATTGAGGGGCTAGGGTCATTCCATATGTGTATATGGAGATGTATGTAGCTTCCACTCATACATTTACAGGTACACCAAAGTCTAGAAGCACCATTAACATAATTTTCTGCCATGACCATTACTGACGTAAAATTATTACATAAATATACCTTTTATGCAGTACTTTGCAAACACACAGCTTCTTTTTATGCTTGGCATTAATGGGGAAAACTGAGAAATCATGGATGAGAACCTTTTCCGACTAAGAAGAAAAAGATTGGTTTGAGGACAGGTGGAAGTAAAAGTCAATTTATTATTCTCCTTCAGCTTGGTGCTGTAAGAATTAAGCCTGTTTGTATGGAAATTACAGTAATTTTACGCGTATAAAGCTCACCCTTTCGACTGAAATTGTGATCAGAACCAGGAAGTGCGCCTTATATGCTGGTGCGCCTTATATATGGACAGAATTCGGAAATTTGCCAACCCAGAAGTGTGAGCCCACAGCAGCCCTGAGCAGAGCCAGTAAACCCAGTGATCACATGATTCATTACTAATTTGTTATTTTGTTGTGCAAGGATCCTCGC
>VRYO01001881.1:371931-396575 GCA_009812075.1 Sialia sialis
GTGCACCTTATATATGGACAAAGTACCAAAGTATGGGAACTTGCTGGCCACCCAGAAGTGTGTCTTATACTCCAGTGCATCTTATAGGTGTGAAATTACTGTACTTCTCATGCCTGGATGTTTCTTCTTACAGGAGATGCAGTGATAAGCTCTTCACTGTGGAATACCTGTGTAAACGGATTGTGGCTGTTTGAAGGAATTAAACAGTCCAGAGAAATAAACTTTTTGTCTCTGTCTTGTCACAGACCTTTCCTTTTCAGCCATTGCTTATGCACCTTAACTGTGTGATAATGGTTATTTTAATTAGCTGTTGTTTGAAGGTAGTGCATATCTGTAGTATTTTGCTCTTTTGGTTTTTCTGCAGAGCTATTTTTACATATACAAGCAGTTTTATTGCACTTGTTCTGAGCAGTTATGCAGGGGAATTTCAGTAGGAGTTGTTATCCAGGATCCAGGTGCAAGGAAGGAGGGGGCACATATGTGTTGGTGCCACTGGAACAAACCCTTGGGAACAGGTGAAGCCGAGAGCCCCAGGCCTGTAGACATAAGAATGCCTGTGAGCCGAGTGGGGAGGGAACTGGGAATAGTCTGTGGCTGCAGCTCCCTTCCCAGGGACCTTTTTTAGAAATGAACAGCTGTCAGCGACTGCATTGCAGGACGTTCTTTCTGAATGAGTTTCATTAAATTCTGGATTCTTGCTGCAAATTCAAGTTAATAAGCAGTGTTTGTGTCAGTCCTTCCTTTTAAGCATTTTTGCACTCTGAAAAATACTAGTTTATGTAAATTTTAAGGATGTTTTAGGAAGAAGTCCACCTTTGCTAGATACTGGTGTTATTTTAAATTGAATCATAGAATGATGAAATTATTTGCGTTGGAAGGGATCATAAAGACCACCTAGTTCCAAACCCTCTGCCATGGGCCAGGACACCTTCCACTATCCCAGGTGGCTTCAAGCCCCATCCAGCCTGGCCTTGGACACTTCCAGGGATGGGGCAGCCACAGCTTCTCTGGGCACCCTGTGCCAGAGTCTCACCACCCTCACAGGGAAGAATTTCTTCCTAATGACCAATTAAACTTGCTTTCTCTCAGTTTAAAGCCATTCCCTCCTTTCCCAATTGCACAGTACGTAACTTTCAGCCTGGCGGCCCCAGTTAGAAAAGGGTTTCCATGGGCAGCCAGGGAAGGTGGAAATAATGCATTTATGAGAGTCACTGCTGTCCTTGTGATGAGTTTATTGAGCACAGCCATGGCTTCTTCCCACCTTTTTTTCTTCTCAGCTACACGTGAGCAGATTCAGTGCCAAGAAACACAGTTACTGTGGTGTGTGCTAAAATATTGTCAAGAGAGTTTCGTTTATATTCTAAATTGATGATTCTCCAGAGGCAGAATTCTTTGTTGTTACTTGTTTTGCAGAGCTGAACTTGTTGTTGCTTAATCCAAATTATCCACTTTAACTTTTAGAAGATCTGATTCTGAAGAGCTAATAAAAAAAAATACAGTAATTTCACAAATATAAGCCGCACCTTTTTCATTGAAGAATCCAGCCTACCCTAGTGGTGCGGCTTATATTCAGGTGTGGCTTATCTATGGACAAATCCCAGCGAAACGCCAACCCGGAAGTGAGAGCCAGCCAAGCAGAGTGGCAAGTGGGCGGGCCGGCCCCTGTGCCACTGGCAGCTGCCGGCAGCGTGGGACCACCAGGAATGGGGGCTGGAAATGTGCGGAGCGGCCCCTGTGCCACCGGCAGCCGGCGACAGCGTGGGACCGCCAGGAACGGGGGGTGCGCAAGGGCAGGCCGGCCCCTGCCGCTGGGAAGCCGGGCTGTGTGGGGCTGGGCCAGAGCGCCCCGCTCCCTCTGCCGCGCAGAGTTAAAAAAAAAAAAAGAAAAGCGCGGCTTATATTTGGGTTCGGCTTATATATGGACAAATCCCGTGATCTTCCCAGCTACCCAGAAGTGCGGCTTCTATTCAGGTGCGGCTTATAATCGTGAAATTACTGTACATCCAGGGACATTTTTCAAAGAAATTGCTCTTTGCTTTTGTTTTTCCTTGTGGAAATAAATAAATAAATAAACCTGAAAAAAAAAACCAACCTGAAAGAAACCTAAAAATCTGAATAAGGCAGGAGTTGTAGAAATACAGCTCTCCATGTGTCTCTTCCTGAGCAGATCAACTTTGGCAAACCTTGGGAGTTGCCCTGGATGGCCTAAATCCATTCACAGTACAAGCTTGCCCCTTGGATGCTCTTTGTTGTCATTAGGAATTTTGGCCAGTTTGATGCACAGTTTTCTTTTGTGGTGTTTATTTCCCTCATTTCTATTCACACTGGGTATGTCATGAGTGAGTGTTGAATATTTGTCCTGTTATTTCTTCAGGAAGAGCTGGAACCACAGGATAGCAAAGGTTTTACCAGGGTCGAAGAGAAGAGGATGGATGAGATGAGGGTTAGGCTGGTTCTCCAGCCTTAGCCTAGTGTCTAAACTCTCCTTGTCTTTAAAAACCCAAAGTAAGACAGTTTTAAGAGAAGAGTTAACTCTTCATGTATATTTGAGCAAATTTTTGTGGGTATATCTGCCACAACTTGGCTTCAGAATATGGATTAGCTTAATTTGCCCTTTTGTCTTATATCTAAGGTACCCACAAAGTTCTGTCAAAATTCTGAAACCTAATTTTGGGAGACATTTTTATCCAAGTAGTCAGGAGCAGCAGATGAACACTGGGAGGAATGTATTATTTTCTTTTTAAAAAGATACATTTTTGAATAGGAAAACTACTTATGAAGGTTTATTTTAAACAAAGCAATAAGAGTTAGTATTTATATCCTTCTGGGACAAATGGAATTTGCAGTTCTGCTTTGGTATTTTTTATATGTAATCATGTTTAAGAAATAGCAAATGAGATATTATTGGAATGGAGAGCGCTTCCTCCCTCAAAAATCTAGGGTTCTAAGGATTGTCAATATAACAAATTAACATTTTAAGGCTCTTTCTAAACTTTAGGTTATAAAAAATATGAGGATAAAAGCCTTTTTCAAAAATACAGATAAGGATAGATTTTGTCCTAAGAAACAGCTTGTGTTAGGCTAATTCCTTGTTTCTGCACTGTATATGAAGTCTGCTGGACTGTTGCATAAAGGTTTGTGAGGCCTTGAAAACTTTAATATGAATTCAATCTTTTATCTTTTGAAAATTAATATACTACACATAACATTGAGCCACAAGTTACATGGAAATCGCTGGTTTCAATATAAGAAGTGGGTTTTCTGGATAGGCTCATCAAAACTCCCAATTTATCACTGTAAAACTTGGGAGCAGAGGTCTTTCATCACAGTGTGAGAAACTTCCCCTGGTTTGTAAGTGAAGAAACCTACAGCAAGTTTAAGTCTGGTTTTTGTTTGAGAAAAACATCTGTGTCTGTGCCAAGGGCAGCACTAGTTATCCTTTACCTTATGTATTTGACTTGGCAGAGCTGGATAGACAGCTTTGGCTGGAAGCAGTATCCATACTCAGGTTTTTGTTGGCTATAGTCAATGTTCAACATGTCAATGCCCACCCATGGGTCTCTATTTACAGGCTACAGGATGGGGATCTTTTGGGTTCAGGGCTTTTTTTTATTTGTTTCTGGTATATCCTGTTCTGCTTATACAGGCCAGGGCATGTTCTCTCTCTGGCACTGGCAAGAATAGAAATTGAAATTGCTCCTATATGACAAGCACAAAGACTTGTGTGATGATCTGGTCTATGTACAACACTTAGCCGTGATGCCTTCTGCTCCCCTCTTGTCAGGTTATTCGTGTTAAGAGGGTGTTTTCAGGTAGCTTCTCCTTCTCTGAATGTGAGAATGGGAGTGATGACACTTGATATGTCTGAGCAGAAATTTAATTTTACAGGGTTATTGTTTTGTTATTTTTTCATAATATCTTCATTAAAAGAAAGGTGGAGGAGGAACCCTAGACTCTGGCAGCCCCTCTGGTGTGGACTCAGCAGTCCTTGGTTGGCATTTAGGGACATTTCAGAATAAATACCCATCATAAAAAAATGTGGGACTGATAGCACATGATGATAGTTGATTATACCTGAATTAGTTTAAATGTGGTGATACCCCTGGTAATGTTTCTGAGTGAGATAATCACTGTGGGTGGCTGTACTTGGTTTTCCTTCTTTTGCAAAGCCTTCCCCTCTTTTGGGTAGGCAAGGAATGAGAGCATCCAGCTACCATCTTTCCTGCTTTGCTTCTGCTGTGTTAAATGTTGCTGACATAGCAAATGAACAATCAGAATTGTCAGCCAAAAACCAATTGTAGCTCACAGCGAAACAGAAAATATCTGCTCCCCTTTGGCAAATCCAGCCCTTTCACATCTGCTTAAAGGGTTTAAGCAATATGTGGACTTGGCAAAAAAAGGGCCCATAGAGTCTGGCTGATGGTTTGCTGCCGAATGCTGTAATTACAAGGAGGCAAATGTACTTTTTGTTGGAAGTCACCAGGATGCAGAATCATTGGGGTTTTGCTTAGAATTATAGAATGGTTTGGGTTGGAAGGGACTTTAAAAACCATCTCATTCCAATTCCCTGCCATGGGCAGGGACACTTTCCAATATCCTGGGCTGCTCCAAGTGCTGTCCAACCTGGCGTTGAACAATTCCAGGGATGGGGCAGCCACAGCTCTGTGCTAGGGCCTCACCACCCTCACAGGGAAGAATTTTTTCCTACCATCTAGCTGAGATCTGTCCAGAAACTTCTCTTCTATCCAAGACACATCTAAATGGTCTGTCATAGCTTGCTATCTCCAGCTCTGTATTCATTGGGGACATCTTTCTCCATAAAAAAATATTTTCATATTACTTATTACAACAGGGGCTGTAGAGTTCTTCCTTGGAGCTTTTATGAGTGAAATTCATGACATGTTGCATGGCTGGGAAGTCATCTCTTCAATCTACGTGATTGCTGATGCATTAAACTGATTCAGCCAAGATCAGAGTTCTTGACTCAGGCCAGCAGTTGTTGTGTGGGAAGGACAGAATTCTTATCAGCTGTATTCTTACCAGCTGAGTTAATTTCACCTATAGTCCTGCATTCAGTGTTTCACTTTCGTCTTAGATTTTTTCCTAATTTCCTCATGTTTTCCTTTTCAAGCTCTATTTTTCCTTCAAAATCAACCAATTCCTCACATTCCTGCCATGCTGCCATGTAATGTTGTTAGTATCACAGATACTGTGTAAATCGTTGCAGAGTCATTGATGCCTTTACATCTTTCAGTTTTATTCTTTTAGTGAATTCCTCATATGTGCACTGATGTACATCCCTGCAGGATCTTATCCTAGGTCTTCATTTTCTGAATGTAAAGGGTGTACTTTTGCACATCTCTATTACTCCCACTTTGTTTCATGAAATTAGGGTATTTTCCATACAAGTACAGCACCAAGAGCCCCTGTTTCTAACAGCTTTTAGCCAGGCATTACCACTGGTGTGGCAAGGCAGCCCACCTGATCTTTCGTATTGGCAGTGAGGTTCCAGGTTGCTCAGCCTCTGGTCCAAATACAGACCTGTGATGGCAAGTCCTCCATCAGTCTGAGGATGGGAGTGATTTATCTTAATTTGGTGGCTACAGAGCTCAGAAAAACTAGAGGGTTATCCCATAGGGGAAATGGAGTGATTTTAAAGGGGAATTCCTGAATCTGAATAGGATGAGATTAGGGCATCAGCAAAGACTGCTCAGTAGCACCAATAATAAGAGCATGGATGAGGAACTCATGACCCAGATGTAAATCTTAATCCTGTGCTCACTCTGTCCTAAGAGTTATGCAAAGATGAGGAGCCTGGGAAGAGAAGCAAGCAGACAAGGACTGAGAGAGGTACTGCAGATCTGGAGTGGGGGTGAGATGTTGCTTATCTTTAGTCACTAACCTGCTTATTTGGAGAGAAGACATCTACCCACAGCTGTGGAAGTCTGGAAATATTCTTGGAATGATGGAGCTTGCTAAGTGCAGGTACTAGGAATGGATTGATGCTTCTATGTGGTGTTTATTCTTGAAAAGGTGAACTTTGGTTTTCCAGCCAAGTCCCAAATCACCTCAATACAAGAGCTATGTTGGAAACTTGAAAGGGTTGTTGAGTACTGAAGAAGGAAATGGGTCAATTAACTGTTGGATCATATTTAACTGTGGATAAATGAACCTTTGAACTGCACCATGCCCCAAGCTCTAAGGTCTGAGCAGTACAGGAAATATATTCTTTGGTACCACTCTGGGTTTTGTAGTATATAAATTACTTAAAGTGAGCTATATACTATGTGTACTTTATATTATATCTAAAAGTATAATGAGGTTGATAAAAGTGTTTCTAATAATTGAAATCATAGTTCAGCAACGGCAATAATTTAACACCCTCCCTGTGATAGAAGAAAATGTTTTTATTGTTATAGTTATAGAAAATAAATTAATGTACCCTGAGAGAAATCCATGTAGAAGATTTCTTGGCAGCTTCCCTGGTACTTTTAATACCCTTGAGAAGGACAAGGGGCTGAGGTCAGGTGTTGGGAGCTCAGGGTCTAAAATTCTGCCTTAGCCCTCACTTGTGTATTTTTTTGAGAGCAGGCAGGAGCTGACAGGGCGGCTGAACTTTTCATGTTTCCTTTTGATGTCTCCACGCTTCACAGAATAAAGGTAGTTATATGAGACCAAGTGTGAGGCTTGGTGTCTGTCTCCTTCCTTCTCCAGTGCATCCAGTGTTTGGGTGCAATGTTTCAGGAATTAATGTTTGAGAGATGTTCAAACACAAAGACTTGGTTTTATCACTTGCTGATTACTATGGTTAAATAAAAAAATTGCTCAACAGTATCATCCAATAGTTTTTTGTGTAACCACATACAAAACATGGTATTTCCTGAAATGTTCCTTGCAGCCCCTCAAGGTGTCCAAGCTTAGACTTTTTCGTGGAGGTGCTTTGGGCTGTGGTGGGAGCTGGCACCTCTCTGCATCTTCTGGTTATGACAGAAGAGCTCCAGTGGGAGCTTGGTGGGAAGGTGTGAGGCTTCTGCAAGATTCTTATTGTAATGTTGAGATAGAGTGGAAATTATTCCTGACTCATCCAGCCTCTCTGAGTTTACTTCCTTAGGTAGGGTTTGAGTCCAGTCTGTGTATAGCAACTGGAGTTGTGTAGAGCAACTGACAGCCAGACCTGTTATGCACAAGTCCCTACCTGTGAAAATGGATTTTATCCCATGAAAGTTGTTGCTGTTGTTGCCATTTTCCCATCTCTGTGAGGGGCAGGACATGCTCCTCACTGAGTAACCAGAGTGGCCTGGTGTTCTGACGTGCGGGCAATGCTGGGAAGGAGCGCGTTTCAGATTCCAGTTGGGGTTTCTAGTTACAGTTTTTATATTCAGCTCTTGATGTGACTGGAAACTTCTGCCAGCTGTCAACTTTGGAGCAAGTGGCAATCTGCCTTCTCAAACAAATGGACTCCATGTTCATTTTTGGTTTCATGTTTGTTACATTTGCTGTAGGTTAGGAATCCTGGCAGAGAACATCCTTGACACTCTAGTCAGAAATGAAGTGATCGCCTGTTGTGACTGGGGCTTGAGCTAGACTGCTTCGAGCAAATGCAAATAACAGAAAGCCCTGACCCGTGGAGTAACCAGTTTATAATCAATGTAATAATCCATTTAGGACCTCAGTAACTGAGAGGGTTTCATACTGTGGTTTCCACATCATGAGCAGAGGGACTTTTTATGGGATGCAAAGACTGAGTGCACTCAAGGGTGGTGGTAGATTGAAGTAAATAATTATTACAATGCATTTTCTTTTTATGTCTCTGTCTCCTTTTTTTCTGTTTGTTTTGTTTGTTCTTGAGCAGATTGAAAACATAGATGCATGCCTGAGTTTCTTGGCTGCTAAGGGGATTAACATCCAGGGGCTGTCAGCAGAAGGTGAGTCCATTGGTTGTTCAAGATTTCATGTTAAATGAGGGACCTGAATTACTACCTGTGATTTCCACTAGAACGTAGAGTGTAATGGAAGATTCATAAGGTCAACTTAAACTTCTGACAGTCTTTACTTACTTTTTTCCCCATCTCTGTGTGAAAGGTAGATAAAATACATATCTAATTTCTACACAGCTGACTTGTAAAAATAATCAATGAGGCCAAATTAGAATTCAGTAAGTTCTTTACTACTTTCTGTTTAAAACCAGAAATTTCTAATCTCATTTCTATAAAATTGCACATTGATCAGTGTACATTTTACAGATAAAAGTGAATGCTGTCAGTTGTTTGCCTTTTCAGACAAAAATTTATTTCCTAGTTCTTCAGTTATTCTCTTACCTGAACAACCATCCTGCTTTCTTCTCATTTTGAAGATTTTTCTTGTTCCTGACTGCACAAAACAATCAAATCCAAATGTTTTGAGGGAAAAAAAAAAGAGACAACATTTTGACCTCTAATTAATCACTCTGCTTTTGAAGAGCATCAGAATTTTTCTGAAACCAAACTAGGTTTACTGTATTCTTTTATGCCAGGATGACTGGTACCTGTTGTCTCAGAAGCCATTTAGCCATTATCTTATTAAGAGATCAAAGAGATTTCTGTCATCGTCAGCACCAGCTTTCACTTGTGTTTTCATTTAAATATGCCAGAAAAGCAGTTGGGTTCAGTAGCTGAATATATGATATCTCCATCAGCTCTTTACAGAACAAATAATTGCATGTGTGGCATCAGGTGAGACTTCAAAGTTACATTTGATGACCGAATCTCTTCACAAACTTAATTTGGAGGAGGAGGCTGCAGCAAAATAGCAGATACTTAGTATGCATTGTTCTGACCTGAATACGCCACAGCTAGGAGAAGAGGAGGCTGAATTTTAGGTGTATTCTTAGGCTGGATTAGAGCAGCAATAACAAATATTTTCCTCTAAAGAGAAACTTTACTACAGTCCACCTGACTGTTGCCAGCATTATATGCCTCAATTGCTCAGTTATAATCAGAAGGATTCTCAAGTCAAGAAAAGAAAGTATAAGCTAAAACTTCAAATAGCAGAAGATTTTTTGCCAGGAAATGATTAAAAAGAAAATGCAGCTGAGTTGGTTGCAAAAGCCAATTTTGACCTTAGCATGGAAATATTGTAAAAATACATTTCACATTATTTACCTGTCTCAATAGAAGGTAAAATCTAAGTGAAATATCAGTTCAGTGATGAGAAAACTGCCTGGGTGTACAAAGTTGGCAGTGTAGTGTTGCTCACACTGGGGAAGGGACAGCATGATTAATGCTCATGGCTCTCCTGCCACGTCACAGGTCAGGCCCAGCAGGATACATGTGCTTCCCATGGCTTCACTGATTCAGGATTTCTGCTTTTCTTTTACACTGTCTAGGAATTAGTGTATTAAATCACATGAAAGCTAAGAAGAGACCAATAATGTTTGCTGCCAGCATATAAAAGAGAGCATTTACTGATTCCACTACTGATATTGAAGGAAGAAAGTGAGAACAACTAGAGAGGGGAGGGGAACGAATATATTTTTATAAAATAAGTTAAAAGACTTGAATGCAACAGTAAAGTAAATTTCTCTTTCTGGCACTGTGTTGAAGAACACAGAATCATTTAAAGTGAGGAATGTTGTTACCAAACAAGCCAGTGTTTCTGTACAATTTGCCAAGACCTGCTAAGTCAACTGCAAATAACTTTATTTACATCACTGGCAGATCCTCGTCTAGGAGGAAGGAAAAGGTTCCAAATGGGAATAATCACTAAAGTCTCCTCGGTTTGTTAAGAGCATGTATTTTTCAAAAGTGCAGGTTCAGCGTGAAGAGAAGTTAATGGTTCAAAACTGAAATTTGGATGACTCCTAAATGTTGAAATAATTTGGGACTCTGTGTGTCAGATCCTTCCAGTGTTGAAAAATCCTGCTTTGATATGTGCATGCCACTTACACAGAGTTTATTTTGCTGGGTTTATGCAGTGGAGATGCTGAAGATCTGCAATCACTGATGATGACTGTGCAGTGCTAGAGGCTTCCCTTTCCCAGAAACATGGAGGCCAAAAGGCATCCCCTTATCAAAGATTTTTAAAAATCTAAAATCTCCATTTGTGGTTGCTAAAGAAAACTACAAAAAGCTGGTGACTTCTTTTCACTTCTTGCTGCAAATTTTTATTGTTTGTCTTTGAACTGTCTTTCCATACCCCTTCTCTTAGACTTGTTTTAGACTCCTGGAATTGCACCTTCCCAGCGAAACTTGTTCTCCTTCACACAATATCTCCTTTCTCTCAAGATATTGAAGATATTGAAGGACAGAACTGTGCAGTAGAAACTCAAATTGATATCATAGATAAGCAGCTGCACATCTTTTGGATAACAGATGAGCTGGATAATGATCAGCTGAATACATCATGGAACAGTGATGTAGGGGAAACAAGCACCAGTAGAGATATCCCAATATGGAAATCTCCAAAGAGTGTATTTGTGGGGTTTCCTATGAAAACCAAATTCCAGTTTCATCTCAAGTGTCTGGAGTGTTTGTTTCCAGTATCCACGGCAGTAATTCTTGGCTCTGCATTTAGAATGGGTGGGTAACATCCTTGTCCTTATCTAAGTCAATATGATACTGGAGTTGACCGTGGCTGAAGAGAACTTGAAGCAGGAAGCATTTGAGACTCTGCTGATGTGCAGAGTGCAGTGAGGCTGAAGTACTCCCTGAAATATTCCATTTTGTATGAAGTGCAGGGTAGAACTGCCAGAATTACCTCAGTTTTCAAGATAAAAGAAACAGAGGTACTGCTGAAAACCTGATTTAAAATGTTTTGTTTGAAATCCAGAGGGAAAGAGACTTCTTTAACTCGTTAAAAATGTTCTTTTGATTATTTGGTCAAAAGCAGGTTGTTCTTCTGATTAATTCAGCAGAAAACTGAATGGCCGTAGAAAGCAACAGATCGTAGGTGGGTTATTGTTATAATTGCCTGTCACTTCACATAGAAATCAGTTTCCAGTTGCATACGGCTTTGCTGAATTTAAACAAGCAGGCCCATGGTAATTTCTTTTATCTTCTGGCCTGTATTTGCAGTTAAGCTTCTCAGTGCCTGTGGATCTGTTTAGTTACTCCTCAACCTGTGAGTAAATGCTACATTCCTTACAGCTCTCATGAGTAATTTGAGTTCTTTATGGGAGATAAGGATATCCTTTTTACTCTGTTCCTCTGTATTTTGTCCCTGTCCTCCCAAGCTAAACACAGATTATTGAAGAGAACCTGCAGATCAGAGAAGGAGCTTGCCTGGTGCCCTAAGAGAAGGCTGGGTTTGTGCATGCCAGTTTGTGCATGCCACTGCATGGGAGTCAGAAGTGGGCTGGCAAAAGGGGAAACAGGCAGGATTAATTGGGACCCCACTGTTCAGGAAGAGACTAAGATTGGACAAGAAAGCAAAGGAAGACAAAAATGGCTGCTGAAGGGCCCTGGGAATGATAATCCTTTAAACAAGGCAATGGGGTGTCAGTGGTGGGAGAGAGCACTGATAGAGGGGCCAGGCTGCAGGGAGGAAAGAATGGCTACTTAGTTGAGTCTAGAAGTATGAGAGGAAAGGAATATCTGGGGTCTTGGTGATGACCAGGGCCACTTAGAGAAAGGCTAATATTCTCTGAAAATATGGTCATGGGTTGAGACAAATTTCAGAAAGAAAGTAAATTATACTAGTGGCTGGGAAGGGAAAGTAGGCTGAGGTGCAGGTAGACAAGAAGACCAAAGCTGGAAGCTGGTACAGAACTGGAAACAACAATTTTAAATCTTGAGCCTCAGATCTGTTGGGTAAAGTGCTTAGGATTAGGAATGAAGCTTGTTTATACAGCAAAGAGGAGCAATGTGAGCAGAAATGTGGCTGGGAGAGGGAGTAAAGGATGGGGTGAGACCCATAACAAACTCAGAGCAACTTTGTAGCCGAAACTGGAAACTAGTTAAAATTCTGGTTCTTGCCTTTGTGTTTGGCCACTGTCTTGTCACATGTCCTTTTCTTCTCTCTTTCTCATAGGGCAACAGTCAGCTTTTAGTTTAAGCGGTCTGTACAACACAGGCAAAAGTTAAAATGTTTGATGTAGCTTTTTTAATTTACTTTTTTAATTTAGGAAATTATACTTGCTAAACAATTAAGTCACAGGACATTAAGGTTGTCTGCAAGGAAGAATTTTCCCTGTTGTATATTAATTATGATACAGTGTTTAAGTGCATGGTCTGATAAACCTCTTCATCTTTGTATTTCTGGGTTTTTTTACATTTTTGCATTTGATATTGCATAGAAGAGCAGGGTGACATTCAGGAATTGAAAAGTTTTTACTTTTATAGGTCAACTGTCAAGCTATCTTTAGGTACACTGGGTGCCCTTCCATTATCAGCTTGTGATAGTATCAAAGCTGATAATTATCTATTTGAATACAGCTATGTCACTGAATAACCATATTTTCTGGTGCAAAACATGCATCAAATTTTCTTAGTGGAAATTATTATTCTGATATTCCAGAAATGTGTGAGAATGGAGTGGTTTCCTCCTTGTGGAAGTTTAGTACTGAGAAATCATTTACAGTGTGCTGTCCTTTATAAAATTGTTATTGTGGAGGTTCTGTTTTGGGGGTTTTAGCTATGTTAGTTTAAAGGAAAGATTCAATGGGACTTGCTTTTTAAGCACACTGGCATTAACACAGAATGCAGGAAATGTGAGATATTGCTCAGTCACCGCAGGGGAGAGATTAGTTATTTATTTGTCGTTCATGCTCACTGGTAATCAACTGTAATGCCAATTAGATGTGCAGAAAGAAACTTATCCTAAAGGATATCCCAAAGGAGCTCAGTTCAGACAGTGTTCTGGGGATGCAGTGGCTGACCCACTGCATTGTCAGAGAGAAAACACCCTTTGATGGCTGACGAGTGACTTCTCAACTTTGCCTTTCAGAAATCAGGAATGGGAATCTGAAGGCCATCCTGGGCCTCTTCTTCAGCCTGTCTCGGTACAAGCAGCAGCAACAGCAGCCCCAGCACCATCCGTCTCAGCAAGCAGGGCCTCCATCCCAGTGCCAGGTGGGGGTCCCTCAGCAGCAGGTGCCAGCTCTGCTCCAGAATCCATGCCAACAGCCCCCACAAGCTGTGCAGCATCAGTTCAAAGCACAATCAGAAATGCAGTCCAGGTGGGAAAATCTCCTCAGAGTTGGGGTTTCTTTCATTATTTATCTCTTTTTTTTTTTTTTTTTTTGCTTCTTATTGCAGATCTTAAAAAGCCAAAGAAACTCCTTTCTTTAGTCGTGCTCTAGAATACAGTTCATTGGGAATGGAATGCTAGGTAGCAATTGACTTCAATCCTTTGGAAATCAAAACACATGTGTTTAAATACATTCTCAGTGCTGGAAATCTGCAGCCCAGTGGGTGTAACATTAACATCCCTGCTTGACCAAGTAACCACAGGATTGTAAAAGGATGTTCTCACTATTCCTTTTGCTTCTTTCTACTCACAAAGCATGCACATTGTTAGCCTTAGAAAACATATACTTTAGGCATATGAAAACCAACTTCAGTACTCAAATTACAAGAGTATCAGTCTTCACTAAGAAATGGAAGGGTTACCTTCCACTGTGGGGCAGGCTTATTCTGACAATGATCAAAGAAGTAGAGCTCACAACGCCTAGCGGCAATCAAAATTGAATCTAGACTTTTTGGTCAAAAATAATATGCTGCTTGCTTTACATGAAAAATAATTCTAATAGTTGGTGTTTGTTGGCACTCTCAGATCTGAGTACAGATGACTAGAAAGGGTTTTTATTCCTTGAATGTCTTTAATACTAGGAGTGCTCCACCCAAGTTGGAAAAAAAGCAGTTTTCTGAGGCAGTACCGTAGTAAATGCATGTGCAGCCTTCTTCTGGTCTGACCCTTGCACTACTAAAACAGGGAGGATCTAGTGGGGATAAGAAGAAGAATTGAAAGCAGAAATCATATTTGAACAATTACTAAAGTATGAAGGCTTTTTGTTTTTACATATCTAACATTGAGGCTTGTTTGTGTTAACACACCTTGAGGTAAACGTTGGCTTAAGTGCTGCCTTATGAGGGATATAAACAGTTTAACTGAAGCTTTCCAAGTGAAACTACTCAGAAGTTATTTAGATTTGGCTTTTATGTCTTTCTTCACAAATTACACTCATTTGGGTGTAAACAATAGTTTTGTATAATTGAAAAACATAGGGTTCCTACAGCATGTATAAACAGGAAATAATGACTGTAAAATAAAGATGCATTTGAAGAGATTTCTGCAGCTTTTCTGTCAGACATGCAGAGATGCTGAACACTGTTTTGGTATTTTCAGACCATTGTGTAGATTGGGCTGGGTTTCAAATAATTGAAAAATATATCCTGAAGATCTTTAATGTCATGGTTTCTTAGTAGTAATAAAGTCAAATTGCTCAGATTCTACAGAAAATACATATAATAAAGGAGTGAAAAGGAAAAGGGGAATAGAGAGGGGGGTTGCATGCAGATTTGCATGTTCATTACTCTGTAAAAATTAATTAATTTCAGACTGTAGTTGATTTGACCTGAAGTCATACTGGGGCAAGAAGCTTTATATTCCTGTGAAATTAATAAAAAATGCTTTTCTCACTAAAACCAGTTACTAAGTTCAGTGGCTGTAAAAAAAAAAATAGTTTCTTTGTTCAATGTTCTCTTCCACTTTTTCTTTCCCATCACAGTGCATCTCCCAGGGACTCATCTCAAAGCAAAATCATCCGATTCACTCTTGGTCAGAAAAGGTCTTCTAGGTTAGCATTTCTTCATGTTCTGCAAAGCATGAATAATCCTTTTGCAATATTTCTGGGTGCATGTTTAGGGTTCCTGTCGAAAACAGTTTTTAGCTAGGCTTTTACAAACACCTAAAATGGGAAAGTTTTAAATGGATATAATTTGTTTCTCTTTTTTTTTTTTTTTTTTTTTGAGGTGCGGAATGCATTGTGGCCCTCAAGAAGATAATTTGATTTTCTTGTTCTTAGGAGCTTTTGCTTTTGAGAACAAAACATGGTTCTGGGAGTTCTTGCCCCACTGTATCAATTATATTTTCATATTCATTATTGAAACCGTGGAATCATAGAATGTTTTGGGTTGGAGGTGACCTTAAAGATCATCCAGTTCCATCCCCCATCTGAGATGCATCAGCCAGCGTCTCAGCTGGTGAGGAGAGTATCACCTGCGTGATGTGAGCCCCAACAGTACTGTGTGGCTTTTGCTCATCAGTGCTCCCAGTGCTCCCACACTCAGCACCACACTCAGCATCTGGAAGTGTATCATAGGTATTTCAGTCCATTTTTTCCCTGGGTCCCATCATGACTTGCATGCCAGCTCATCTGTCCATCTCATCTCAGTGATCGTAAGGGTTGCTGTAGTTAGTAATCTGGTTAATAATCTTGTTATTTAAATGTTTGACTAGAATATAGTTTTACATTTATAAATTATACCATACCATTTTTTCTAAGCTTGTGAGCTATAGCTTGTGATCTTCATTCAATTTGTATAGATTGGTTTTTCTGCTGTATAATATAGATTTATTCCCCACATCTTATTTCTTATATGCTGACAGTGAATCTCTGCAGAATAATCCCTATTAAAAAGTTCCACATTTCCTTTTCATGTTCTTCCTTGATCATAATTATGGCTCATATTTGCTTAACAGAGGTGCTGAGGAGTAGTAAAAGAGAGCGTTCTCCAAGCTCAGTACCTTCTCTCTAAATAGCAAGGACCCAGAAGTGTTTCCCTGAACCTGATTTTTTTCCTTAGATTTCACAGGCACTGCTATGACATATCTTGACCTAACACCAAAAGCAGGTGCTTTAAACCAGTTAGTTAAACTACAATGGTGGGGGTGGGTGTGTGTTTATTGGCAGTGACAATACTGACTCAGATGGAAAATTTATCACTTCTTAAGTGGTCACATAGTTTGAGGAGTTTTTTTTTAAATGTGACAGCTTTGCAAAACCCATGTGGATATGTGTGGGGATCCTTTTCTTATCCATCAGTATAGGAAGATTGTCCCTTCCCTACTGCTGGAAAATTCCCCTCCATACTGGGGCCCTCAGAGCCATCCTGGGGTGGGTGCCCCATACTCAGTGTTTCAAAACGGAGTGGCAGCTTCAGGCTGAGGTACCTTGTAGAAAACCTACCTTGTTTCCTGCCAAACAAAATGAACTTTTCATGAGCTTTCTTGTCTTGGTGACTTTCTCAAAAAGCTCTATTTGTCACTGGTTGCCCGCAGCTTCTTTCTCATGGACCCTTTGCTGCAGTGACAGACAACTTTTTAGCACCCCCCAGTGCTGGAAAAAGCTAGATAATTTGAGAGTCTAAAAGTCAACCTCAGAACCATGATGTGCTGTGCTGAATCTGTGGTGGTTTGAGCTTATAAATTAATTTTTGGGTCTGTATTTGAATGATGTCCACATGTCTTAAGACTCTTTTGAGCTTTGAAAGCATGTGCATGCAGCTGCTGATATATTGGCTTTTTCTTCATGTTTCTTTTCATATTTTCTCTTTCTTCACTAGTCTTGGGTAAATCTGTTTATTTAGGAAACCCTGCCATGTTCCTGCCTTCTCTTCCTTCTCTCAGAGGCACAATGGTGATTTGGTCAGTTGCATCTCCACTCTCTCTGACAACTAGGACTTCTTCCTTTTACCTTATTATTGACACAAGTTATTTAAATAGATTTTTGTATTTTATATAAAGAAGCTTTAAAAATATTCTGTTTGTGAATGTTGGCTTTGAAGTGTTCTGAGATGTGATGACAGTGTCTTCCTGATTCTGTTGGGCTTTTTAGAGAAGTCTTCCACCTTCCTTTTACCCTGAAAAGCAATAAAAGCTTGTCTTCTTACTCCAGAATAACTACATTCTTTTTTCCTAGTTAATCACTAAAGCTGGTAAATACAGGCTATGGTAAGAAAATGCTGGAAAAGACAGTTTAAACCAGAGGCGTATACCTGTTGCATTCAGTGACTCAACATATGTTTGCCCTTTGATCTGAGGATCTGACCAACAGGAAGAAGATCCTATCTCCTGACCCTGCGACCCCCTCCCCTTCCCCTGTAAGGCTATATAACCTGTGTACCATGTGTTGCTCTCGCTCTTCCTTTGTTCCCTCCTGAATAAATCTTGTAACGAAGCCAACAAGGGGAAGGGCCCCTCGCCTTTGCTTATTCATGACACAGTCTTTCTATTTCTAATTAGCTAGCTGGGAATATTGGAAATAGAGATAATATCTGTGTTATATACCAGCTCACTGATAATGTGGTTACTCTAGGAGACGGTACTGAAGCTTTGTGTGATTTATATAGGCTCAAGTAATTAAACCACGTTAAAGTTTTACTAGGCTTGGCTGTTGAGCTTTGTGGCTGTCATGGCAGAGATGCAATGTGCTGCTCTGCAAGGGAAAAGGCAGCCAAGTTCCATCTTGTTATTATTTCTGAAATAACAATAATTATTTGGCCAGCATGTGATGAAGTGTCTGGCAGTCTGGTTTAAGAACAGTAGTGCCTCACTTAGTCTTAACCTTTTGCCAGTGGTATTGCTCCACTGAATTTACCTGCAACTATTTCTGATTCACCAGACTTATGGCAGGTGACTAATAATTTTGTTTCAGGGCTTTTTTTCTGGTGTAAAGCAATTCATTCTGTAACTTGTTTGACACATGCTTTTCATCTAAGATGATTCTTTCATTTGTTCTTACAGAAGTAGAAAGACCCTTATGAGCCTATATTTGTTGATCCTTTTATTTTCAGCTTATACATGGTATCCCATAGTTTCTTGCCCAGAATGCTTTTTACCTATGTTTAAACATGCTGTAAATTCTTCCACCAGACTTCCAGGTCCCAGCACAAGGGTGTCCGCTGTGGGCAGCGAGGCCAAAACTCGTGGTTCCATCAGTGCCAACAACCGACGCAGTCAGAGCTTTAACAACTACGACAAATCTAAGCCTGACCTTCTCCCTCCAACCCAAACAAGCAGCAATGACAAAGGTAAGAATTTAATAATTTTTTAATAATTTTCTTAATAGTGGCTTTGTTCAGAGGAAATTGGATTTTCTGTTTATCTCCAGAAGTTGTAAGACTGTCTCAAAGTTGTGTGTTGTAAACATGATATCTACAATTCAAAAGCCAGCTGTCTCTTCTTGAAAAAAGTATAGTCCTCTTTTAATGTATCTGAAGTTGTGACTTGCTGACCTGAAGGTACATCAAAAAAATAACTCTAAAAAGTCCTGGTACTGGTGAACCATGTTTTTCATTTTGCTTCAATCACAGATAAGGGGGAATGAATTAATCCTAAAATAAGGCATTTTGATGAGTAGTTTGTCAAAAATGAAAAAGACCAAAGATTTCTGCCAAGTTTTTATATGATAAATAATACCATTTGCTTTCATTTCCATCACTATTTAGGAAGATCCCGTAAGAAAAAAAATTAAACAATTTCAGTATAATTTCAGGAATCATCTAGTGTTGTGTTTGAAGGCAGGAACATATTATGTTTTATAAACTTTGCAGTGAAATCATGTCTATGGCAGTGCATCTGTAACACTCAGAGCCATGCTGTGTGTGAAGCAGAGCTTTTTTGAATGACATTTACTGACTTTGTGTCCATTCACTAGTTTAGTAAACTGACATAATTAATTAGCTTGAGTTTGTAGCTCTGAGTGGGGCTGGGGGGCTGTGGCTGGTGAAAATTGAGCACATCTCTCCAGTCTGGCACGGTCGAATTGTTGGCATGGGCTGGCAGCAAATTCCACATCCCTGAAGTCATTCTGCTGACAAAGAGGGACCAGGACTGGACTTCAGCACAGACTCCTTGCAGTGACTTGACAGTCACAGCCTCCAGGCTCAAGTCTCCTCACTGGCCGTGCACAAGCTCTGATAACTGTAATGAGCATTTTGCTCCAGGGGAAAGCACTGGTCTTGGTCAGCTTCTCTATGGTTCTCATGCTTGATTCTTTCCAGGAAACTCTGGTCTTCCTTCTCTAGAAATTGTTGTCCTAGGACTGCATGTCAGTAGGTTTTGTAATGTTTCTCAAAAAAAGTTATGATGGCAGTGGAGGATTCTCAGCATCCTCCAGGGACATTCTGAATCACTCTAATCACATTTTGGATAACAAAAAAATAAAATACACCTCTGTATAAAATAATTGTTATAATTATATTAGAAATTAATGTGTCAGCATAATAAGCTAATAATTCAGCAATATTCTACTTTGGTAAATCCATGTGTACACTTTTAAAAGGTACGGTGCAGAAACAGTAATGATTTAACTGTTGCATCAGCATGTAATAGTTGTATCTAAATCTGAATTAGATCTGATTTTCACTTCAAAGAACAGGCTAACAGGTTTTAGTGTGAGCAGTAGAAACCTTGTTTTCCTGTGTAATATCTCCCCAGTCTCTTTCTTTGGCCTTCTTCTGTTCATGCCCCATAAGCACTGGGGAGAGGTGGGATGGGATTTGTCTTGTTCTGCAGCATGGATTAGTTGGCTGGATGATCCCTACTCCATATGGGATGTGTGATGTTATGTTGCATGGCAGAGAGGACTTCCATCTATTTTAGCTTTTTCTCAGTTTACCAAGATTACTAAATAAAGAAAATAAAAGCACTGGTTTTAGTCTTCATAAAAGAAAAAGAAAGAAACATACAGAGCAATACATACAGAGAAATAATAATTTGTCAACTAACTTTAATATCAACTGCTTTTAGGCTGTTCTGCGAACCTTCATTCCTCACTGTAATTCATCTCCTGAGAAAGATAAACTGGTTGCTGAAGAAGCACATGAGATATACTGCTTCCTACAAATATTACAAATTACTAAAGTAAACAAGACTGATTCTTAGGCTGACAATCTACATAAGTTGCATTAACTACTCAAGAATTTTGCTCTAGTCAAAATTTCCAGTCATAAATCATGGTCTTTATAAAAAAAAGACCTATGTAAAGTTAAACTTGAACTTTTCTTAAAAGTATAATCATGACACAAAATTGGTCTGAATCCATGAGAAACAAAAGCAATTGGTCTGACAAATTTTTGGCTTATTTTGAAGTTAATTGTAACATTGCCAGGCGAAGTTTATTGTCAAAGTGTTAAGACAGTTCAGGTTTTCTGACCCATATCCTGTGTTTTGCCTAAGAAAATGAGACTGACATGACTGTGCTGTGTGCCAGTCTTGGTAAATTTTCATCTCTCTACCCAGTACCTGCTCCATTGTGTGTTTTCGAGGAAGGAAATGGGAGAAATAAAAAGCAGCCTCTTTTGGCATGATTCATTACCTTGTGATAGAAAGTGGCCTTCAGTGTTTGAATGTTTGAATCATGTCTTACAAAAAGTAGGTTATGATTTTAGTTTTCATTCATCTGTGGCCTTTCCCTCTGAATGCAAATTGTCTTATTAGCCAATTGTCGGTGTCTTGTGGTGATGAAAGTGCATTAATTCAAACAGAGTGCATCAGAAAGGAAAAGGACAGCAAATAGAGCATGGAAGAGCAGCCAGCTACTGGGGAAATAAATAACCTAGATTTTTAGAAAGAGTCTGTAAATCAGTTACTGATGAGACCACTGATTTTCTAGAAATCTTGGGGAAAGGATTTGTGTGGTATCAAAAATGATTGCACCATTGCAGAAAAATAAGAGATTCTTGGATGGATGCACATGTTTGATGTGAGGTGCACATGTGCTCTTAGCAAAGGAGCATGTAAAGAGATGCAAATCTTCTCTTCCCCACAGCTGATCTGATCTCCTCTGGTTTTTGTTTTTTTCTCTCAGTATCCACATGCTGTCTGACATCGCTTTCAATATGTAGAGAAGAGATTATAGCTCTCTAGTAAGGATCACTCAGACACCTAGTTCAGTCCTATGGGCTCCTTCTTTGAGGTTAGGGCCTGGTAGATTTAACTTTTCTGGAGTTAGAGCCTCCATTTATGCACAAAATTCCCATTTTACAGGGAATTTACCCAAACTCACAGGAATTTCAAGACCCTCATTCCTCACATCACAAAACCATAACAGGCCTGTAGTATGGTTTTTTATTTATTGTCACAGTGATTAGCCATTTATAATTGCAGTTACGTTCCAGACAGGGTATTTCTATGTGTGTAATTGGTGTTGCAAGCTTTTTTAAAAGAAAAATGCCATTAGAGTCTTAATTGCATTTTTGTTTTGTGGGGAACTAATCACTTAGGCTTGTGGGTTTTAAGGTTTTTTTATGTCATCCTAGTCCCTTCTTAAAGCTGGAGCCTTTTAGTTCTCTTCTGAAGTTTCAGAATTACTTAGCCCATGTTTATGTAGGAATAGCTTTGGTTTACTTCCTTGTCCTTTAAGATCCTTGAACACTACAGGTCTACTCTGGCATGGAAGACATCAGACACATCCTGCAGTCACTACTGAACTCAACTAAATTACCAAAAACTTTTCCAAGGAATGTAGACAGGCAAATAAACATTAAATTTCTATGCCTGTGTGCAGTTAGTAGTTACCTTGAGGCTCCACATTACCATGTCCTTCTAATTGTCTAACAGGATCACCAGATAAAATATACCCAAAATTTGATTTGCATATGCAATTTGGAATACATAAGTCTACTTTGTATCCATTGCAAGGAGGAGTAGAACTACATCCTAGGTAGTATCACAACTGAAACATAAATACATTGAAACATACAACTTTAGTAAAGACTTTGATGTGGTAGGTTTTCTCATGAGTTTATGTCAGTGTTTTGCTTGCACACAGTGGAGTCTCTTGAGACATGCTCTGAAAGCAGCCTGCAATTCTGCAAAATGGTGGGAAATTTTGATTAGCTCTGAACACCTTCATATACCCACTGTCTTCACTGTTCTTCAGTTGGCATTTCGAAATCTCAAAAGTCTGATAGTGTTGTCTGGGAATATTCTGTTTATTACTTGTGTCAAGTCTATAAAATCAATGAAGCTATAAGAGACATCAACTTAATAAGCCGCCTCCACCATGTTGATGATGTGATTCAGTACTGTAACAGGCTTATTGCTTTCTTTTTATTTTTTTTTTCTTCTACTTTGTTCCTAATATTTTGTTTAAAATAATCCTACAGAGGGCAGTAGACATCTGTGGGAAGAATTAGACTTTTCCTGTGGATTTACTGTTTGTTAGGTAAAATATGAGTAGGATAAAAGTATTACCAGACTTTTCCCATTTCTACTTGAGATCAAAGGAAATGTTTATTACTCAGATATATAAAGATGTCAGGTTGATGTCAGATTTCTCTTAGATAGTATCAGAAAAAGGAAAAAACCCAAGAATATATGCGTACAGATTCAGACAAAGAGGTGAAAGAAATGACTGCTTTAATAGCAGTGTCTGCATGGGCAGGAGAGTGAGAAAAGTGTATGTTCCTCTCTTGCTCCTTATATTTTATTTCTTTCAAATTTTGAATAAACCCTTTTAACTTGGAACACTGTGTGTATTTAATAACTGTCTTTCCATATGTGAAGGGTAGTCACTATGTTCATAAGGATGTGTGATGACAGTTCAAGGGGCACACATTCCTTTAGGGGAAATCCTAAAGTCTGGAAATAGGAATAAAATTCTTCACTATGAGAAGAACAAAACAAAAGAGAAGTTTATCCAGAGAAGAGGTCGGATTTCACTTGATTGGAGGTATTTAGGACTTGCTTTGACAGAGCCCTGGATAACCTTATCCAGGGCATCCCCATCTCCTGCTTTCAGGTGAAGGTTGGAAGGAATATCTCTAGAGGGTTCTTGTGACTGAGACTGTTACCACATTTCAATACCTATAAATATTATTTCCTTTAAATTTTTTTCTTAGGTGTGAACTACTGTTAAATAGGAAGAGATACTAAGGTGTTTTGAAGGACAGTTAAGGAATTTCTTTCCTCTTAACTTTTTAACTTCATGTTATCAAAACAGGACTGAGTACCATCAAAAGAAGGAAATGTCACCCCCACTCCAGTGAGCAAACTGGTGTAGGGTTACACATGCCACATGTGTGCTAAAAATGTGTGCATTCTATATGTAGGCAGTTATATTTATCAGGTTCAAAAGGGCAGGGCAATAAGTTCAAGGGCATGCTTCAAGAGGCTGTAGCAGATCTTCTCGCAGCTTTAGCAGGAGAGGCTCTTCAGAGTTAAATCAGTATCTTCACTACGGATCAGTATCTTCATTATGGATTGCTATGAAACCCATATTTATTTATCTAAATTAAAATTTATTTCTCTAAATCTTCATTATGGATTACTAAGAAATCCATATTTATTTCTCTAAATGCCCTCTTGTGAAAGAGTAGAAAATCCTAAATCTGGAAATGAGCCATTTGAATTTCTACATTGATGATAAAAGTGTATCATATTCAATCCTGTACTGATGTAAAAATGCATGACAATAGACTCCCATGGCTTGGTTCTGTGTGATACTGAGCTTGTCTTGAATTCAGCATTGCTTAAGGTCACTTAAAAATGGCAGATTTGGATTATGTCAAACACTCAGATTCAATTTTAAATGGCTACCTTAGCAACTGAGAGGACAAGATGTCATCTTCATGTGGAGGAAAGCAAGAAATGTGCATAAGGAGATCAGAACTCAGAGTTCTTGTGGGTAATGTCTTGAAGGGTGAGGTATTCAGTAGTGTTCAAATGGACTTTGAAACAGCGAGATGCTGATAAACCAGAAAGAGCTCTGCCTAAATAGAGCTTTGGAAAATCTGTGCAGTTTGGTACTTAAAGGGTTAATTTGGATTCTTTGTCTAAAAGGAAGGTTATAAGGTTCCCTTATTACTTACAAGATACCTGTAGTGGCATTTATAGTAGTAACAATTCTTCCTTATCTCAGTAGATAGTGTGTGGTTATCCATGTCTCAGGAATTTGATATTAGCCCAGTTAAGACCACAGACTGGACAGAAATTTTAAGAGTGAGGGTGTATAGCCATTGGAAGATATTAAATAGACATATAATGAGTCAAATTTTAATATTTGCCCAGAGCTGGTGTTCAGACAGAGGTTTCAGTTTTGGCTCAGAAATTACTGAGCCGTTTTGTCTTTTAGGATGATCTGGAAATTTTTCCTGAATGAATAATCTTTTATTTAAGCACATTAAAAAGGAGGACAAGTCTTCTTTTATAGCTTTATGTAAAATGAGATGAAATATTTAACGTTCTGAATTATTAGATTTGGCTCCTGTACCAAGTAAAGGACAGTCAAGTGGCATTGCACAAACTTCCACGCTGGAAACATTCTCTTTAACCTCATGCAGTTTTTCCACTCCAAATAAATTAATAATTGCAAAGAGATACAAAACCCAGGCTTTTGCCTTTCCAGTAATAGTGTAAGAGCTACAAGACCCAGAAGTGGTAAAAAAAGAGCTCTGAGGCTTAGAAAGCACAATATAAAGTTGTCCTAGAGCATTTAATTTTTTTTCTGCCCATTTATAGAAGCATTCAGCCTGAATGGGAAAGAGAAGGTTTTTTATGGCTTCAGGTGCAGGGATAGTTATCAGGATAGCTTCAGCAGGGAGCTGGGATGTTGGATGCAATTCCTATGGCTTGTAGCCCACTGACATAGTGCGGCAAAAGGTCACTGGGATGGCTGAACAGACTCTACAATGGGCTGTTTGACAAGGGCAGCTTGTGACAGG
>VRYO01001881.1:397575-421899 GCA_009812075.1 Sialia sialis
CCGCACGCTCTTGCGAAGGGGGGGAAGCCGGGCTGGCCTCGCCAATCCAGCGGCCCACCTCCCGCTCGCCAGTGGCTCCGGTTCACCGCCCCCCCGCTGCGGCTCTGTGGCACCTCCCTCCTCGGCCGGCCCCCACTTCCGGGTTGACCTTTCGCTGGGATTTGTCCATAGATAAGCCGCACCTGATGATTAGCCTCACTACTGGGCTAGGCTGGATTCTTCAATGAAAAAGGTGCGGCTTATAATCACGAAATTACTGTAGATATTAGGAAGAAATTTTTAATTTCTTTATTTCAGAGGGTGGTGAGGCACTGGCACTGGTTTTCCTGTGGCTGCCCCATCCCTGGAAGTGTTCAAGGCCAGGCTGAATGGGGCTTGGAGCAACCTGGGGTAGTGGAAGGTGTCTCTGCCCCATGGCAGGGGATTTGGAACTGGATGATCTTTCAGGTTCCTTCCAACCCAAACCAGCCACTCTCCTGTGATTCTGTTACTACATAACAGTTGTTACAGTAAGTATTATGTTTTTAATTACATCTTTTACTAATCAAGGCATTCCTTGATTAGTCCTGAAGTGTTCAGGTGCTTGGTGTCTTGTAGAAGGGAGAGTTCATGCAAACGCCCAAAGTTAGTTGTTCCGGTGCTCCCTGCTGAGTGAGTCACTGCAGGATCCACTTGCACACAGACAGGACATAAATGTGAAATTTTAAGCCTGGTGTTTCCACCCATGTTCTCTGTAGGCTGAGTATTTCATGTTGAGGTCTCTCTTGCACTAAAGTTGATACTGAAAAGCCATTGACCCTTTTGGTGCCAACCTCCGGATCATCACTGAACCTGTTTTTAGCTGTGCCAGTGGATTGGTGCTGGGCCCAGCTCTGCGAGGCTGCTGGGAAGGCTGAGAGAGAGGTGGAGCGAGGAAAGTTCTGGAAACCAGGACCAGCAGAACGATCTTAATGATTCACTTGAGACTAGCAAAAATAAGTAGAGTTCCCGAGATTGAAAGATCCCTGTGCATATGGATGTCAGAAAGGTGGGAAGTGATCTTACAGAATGAAGCAGTTGGCTTGTGCAACAGATAACAGTAACTTAAATTTTATTTGTTTGTTTGTTTGTTTGCTCATTTGAAATTTTTAGGCAGCTGTAACTTTCTTCATGTCTGAAAATTGTGTTCTTACAGGCTTAGAAAAAAATTTCCTTTCTTTGACTTTTTGAAACAGTTGCTTTCACTCCTTTTCTATACCTGTCCTGGGGGTAGTCTAGAGGAATCTAATAATTTCTTAAGAAATTAATCTAATGTTGGATGAATCTAACATTTACTTTGGAAATGATGACTTGAAAAGACTGTGCAAAATTCACCATGATTTAAAGGATTGCAAAAGTGGAAAAGATTTTATATTTTTAAAGAGGCATAAGTCCATAAAATAGAAACCAGTTTGCCCACACTTTCAAATTTCTACTAGGAATAAATGTGATTGTCTCAACAGCATGAAAATACGATAATTACTTTAATTTAAGTCATTCCACCCTGTAAAAATGTACCTGTGCTTCATTTAGGTCAGACACGAAGCAAATACCATATTCTGCTTAGTCTTTAGGGTGCTGCTTCCGTGCTCCTCTGTGCTGGCATTCAAGAGATGCTCTGGTTTTGTTGACCAAGGATTTTCCCTATAAGTGTGACAGATATAAAATAAATTTACAGAATTTGTCTCAATAAATCCATTACCAGAGCAGTGGGTGTTTTCTATTGTTGTGCTGTGTGCACTACCAAAAGAAGATGCTGGAGTAACCCTATCCAGCTTTCTGAATAAAATATACATTGAAGGTATTTACCAAATACTCAGGGTGATTTATTTTGCCTTGAATATAGTACAGTGATCACGAATTTGATGATGCAAGAGTAAGCATGAAAACACAGAGAGAAGGAAGGACTGTGAGGTAATCTGAAAGACATGCTGAGGAACTTGGTACTTTATTTTGTTGAATTGTAACTTTGAAGTGCAGATATGGCTACTGGCTTTAACTCTGTTTAAAGAACTGTGCTTACAATTTTAACAAGTTTGCAGCTTATACTATATATTTGTAGAGTTGCATTTGTGAAGAGCATGGGGAGTCTGTGCTTCAGCTCTGAAGGAAAATCAACTGTACCTATGAAGAAAACACACCTGACAGGTGTTCATGAGTCTGTTCTGAAATGTCTCATTACAGAGACTTGACCATCTCTTAAACTGTATTCCTTCCAGTGTCCATTCGGTCTTAAAAGTAGCTATTAAAACTGTGCATATAAAGCCATTCTGTGTGGCTAAAAATAAGGCATATTTTTGCTCTTCTTTGATCTCTGTCCTATTTATAACAGTCTTCATGTATTTGAAGGCTTACAATGTCTCCTTCAACCTTTTCTCTTCTAGATTAAGCAATATTTACTACTCCATCCTTTTTCTTATAGGTTCCTTGTGATAAATCTCTTTTATGTCTTCATGGACTCTTACTGGCCCCTTTCCAGTCTGTGAGTCTCTTCTAGAGGTGTGCTGGAGCTGGACACGGCTCTCCATTTGATGCCTTATTTAGCTGCTGAATAGCATGGAGTAGTTCAGTTCTTTGTCTTCTAAGCTATGATTCTCCAAACTTCTGGTTCTATGTGTGACACTCATAAACCATTTCTAAATGACATTTATTTTCCTTTAGTGTGACATTATTAAGTGTGCATTCTGCTGTGACTCCTTTAGCTGCAGTGCTGTTGCACAGCTGATGGTTTGACCTTTTAAATTTAGGCATTCTGTTTTTTCTTTCTCAGCATGCACCTCTTCAGTCAACCTCAGTGAATGAAATCTTGCTGACTCAAATTTATTTCTCCAATTTACCAAATGTATTAATGCTGAGAAATTCCCACAAGGCTCCTGCCTTGTGTCAGAAGGTAACCCTAATAGGAGTCATTAACGTCAAACAAAATACTCATCTTTGGGTAGCTGAGATATACGTATATCATGGGGTATCGTTTGCACCCTTTCACTTTTCTAATCAAACGTGCTTTTGAAAAATTGGCTCATCTTAGTAAATCCTCAGTGACATCTTTATGCTGGATATATGCCCATCAAACAACTTAAACACTGTCATGAAATAGCAAGCAGCATGGCATGTTTATAGGACAAGATATAAGTATGCAGTGAATCATATTTGTGCTTAACTTTACAACTCTTCAACTGTCTGAATCTGGCATTTAAAAATACATCCTCTTCTACCTAGACAAAACCTGGCTGAAGGCTTAATCATGGCTGAAATGGAGCTTTACAAGACCACAGGACTTTGAGCGTAGTTGGTATAAGCTTTAGAAATACATAAAACAAGCCAAAAATGTATTTAAATAAAGTTTCAGGGGAAAGAAAACCTAGAAATATTGGCCAGTGGCATGTTCTTAACAGTACAGTCCATGAGGATAAAAATCCTGAGCTTTGAAGTAAAATTTAACTTTGAGAAGCAGTTTCTTGCCCAGTGTACATCTGCATAGTTGCATTGGAGGTAATGGAGCCACATAAATTTATACCAGCTAAAGAGCTGGTCAAGCATTTCATGGCCTTTGCAGTGCCTACGTTTCCTTTTAAAATATTTACAATTTCTCATAAATTTATTGCTGGATACAGTGAATCAGAAAAACAGCCATGGAAATAAAGATTCACTTTTAAATAATGGGAAAGCAAAGAGCAGTGGTGCTACATCCCAGACTTCCCCAAGTGCCAGCATGTTTCTACCACATCTGTAGAAGCCTCTTTTCCTTGGGTAGGAGCATCTTTCAGCCTCCTTGGGACCTTCCATTTGTCTGCTTCTCTCCTGAGCCTTTTGGCTGTTCCTCATCCATAACCAAATGTTCCTGAAGAATCTGTGACTGGCACAAGAGAACTGAGAGGAAGAGGACCCCACCATAAATTGTAATATGTGTCTGTCATTTGGTTTTGATACAAATGGACAGTATTTCCTGACTGCAATTCTTGGACCACCGATTTTCATTATGCCTATTTCATACAACCTGCAGGAGAGATGTATGAGAGCAAAGCTGCTAACTGCTGTACATATTGTCCACTCCAGCTAAGTGCAAAATCTAATGAAAAATTCCATAACAGCTTCCTGCCTGGAATTCATTAATGCTTTTGAATAAGTATATTATTAGAAGTCTTGGGGGATTAGATTTTAGAAATAGTGAGAAGGAAATGGAGAAGAATGAACAAGAATGGTATTTGTCTAGTGCAAACTGGAGAGTGTAGCTTGTTTTGAATGGCACAGTAAACTCAGTTTCATTATTTTTGTGATCATCTAACTGGTATGAGGTCAGTAGAGGTCCCTCTAACCTTTCTTAGGCATTCATGTCAACAGCATTTTGGATTTTACAGTAACTAAACAAAAACAACAAGGAATTCAAATGTCTTAGTTGGTTATGGCGAGACAATGAGAAAAGGGGCTGCCTGTGCTCCAGTTTTGTTTCCCCTCTCCTCAGCAAAAATGCTGAGTCTAGGGTAAGTGAACCAGCCAACAGCAGAACGGTTGTTTCATGTGCTGGAGCTCTATGTGAATGGAGGCAGCTTTACAGAAATGTGGAAGTTGAGTTTCTGATATATCCATGGGCTTTGGTGAGGTTTTTCAGAGATAGAACACATTTCTGTGAATGCGCAGAACTGCTGTTGAAGTTACGGAGTTTACAGCAGGAGTTACAGGTTGGAGAAGTAGATGTGATGGAAGAGTAGAAAACTATCATGGACTAAAGGTAATTTTTGTGTTTTGTTACAGTAAATTTAATCACCTTTAACAGTGACTAAAATCAGTGGGCAGAAATTGAAGGAAACAATTCTGCTCAGTTACAAATGGTGCTGAGCAACCTGGTCTTGTGGAAAGTCCTCCTGTCCATGGAAGGGAGGTGATCTTTAAGGTCTCTTCCAACTACGATTCTAGCTATGATTCTACGGTTTTATCCTCAGCAAAGCAAAAATGTTCCCCATTGAGGCTCAGAATTTCCCTATCTGGCTATCTCTCCTTTAAAAAAATAATTTCTGATGGGTTTTTTGTGGTCCAGAATAGAAGAGAGAACAGAAAGTTTCAGCCATTCTGTTGGTGGAGGCCTTGCCCAACCCAAGCTGGTAGCTCAGCCACTGTCTTCCTGCCAGCCACAGTTCTCCTAGTATTACAATTGAAATTGAAATGGAAATTTCTATGGGCCACAAGAGTTGTACTTATTTTGAGGAAGGACTGTGTGCCAGGTCACTCTTGTTGGGAATGTTCTGCTCTACCTGCTTGTGGTTTGGGTTGTGGAAAGATTGGGATTTTTATAGCTGGCTACTGGCAGGAATGCAGACATTTCCATGCTTACAGGGTTTGATAAATTATCATTGAAGAAGAGAACAGCTCAGCTATGACTTCATATATAGTGCTTTGAAGGAGAGTCTTCTGGTGGGTGGATGGGAAGGGTCAAGATTCACCATTTATTCTTCTAAATGGGAAATGATGAAACTGCTGCAGTGGTTTCTGCAGTTCTAACACTGTAATGTCATAGAGCAGATCTGCTTTTTATTTCATAAATCTGGTTGTGGATTTGCTTTTAAATCTATAGGCTGGACTAAAAGGTATTTCTCTTCATAAGTGCTTACTTTTCCCATAGTTGTGAAATAAAAACTAAAAGTTTGTTCATTCAAAAATGGGTAAAAATGCTGTTAAGTTCCTGACCCTCCTAAGGAAAGTAACTATGAGAACATTCTTTGTCTGTGTGTCACCTTTCATGCTTATAATGATGGGTTTTGAAAGTTTTCAGTTTTAGGAAATCGAAGTCCACTTACTTAGAGTGAACATGACAAATGATGGGAAATTGCATATATTTTCTTCTGACCTTATTATAACATAGGCTCTCAAAGACTTCTGTGGAAGAATTAAATCATAAGCCTTCAGATTCTTTTTTTTCCTTCTTCACAAATGGGTGGGTTTGCAGACACAGTTCAGTCTTTGCAGGAGTAGTTGAAATCAGATTTACCCATGCTACAATGTGTATTGGCATTAGAACTGGACCACCAACATCTTTTTTAACAGGAACACGAGGAACAAAATAGATTTTAGGCCAAGATTTGACTTTGAAAAGAGGAAAGTGATCATTATTTATTGTGACTAGCTTGGGTTTGAAAACATTTCTTTTACAGTCAGTATTAGTTAATGCAGGTTGCTGAAGAAAGAAAATAACTCCCTCACAAAGGAACACATGGGAAATAATAGGCTTATTAATTGAATGCATGAAACCTTTTCCCCTTTTCATGAAAGAATGGTCTATGCTATGCTGAATAAAACTGTCCCCTTTGCATGCTGATGTGTTCTCCATGAATTGATATTGCTGCTTCATTAGGAAACCTGCATTTGAAGCTGCATTCTGGCAGCAGAACTCCTTTTGCTTACCAAACTTGGCCAGAGGAGTAAAAGAGCCAGCACTTGTTTGTAAGGAAGAAACAGAGAATCTTAAAAACTGGCTTTCTTGAGCTGGAGCAATTTTTCATGAGAGTGTTTTAGGGTGAACCTTTTCCTTCTTGCAGTAACTGTGCATGGTGCAATGTAATAAATCACTTGAGGATATTCAGTTTCCAGTTTTGCTGTATTTGACCCAAGTACAAATCAAAATCCACTGTAGTTATATAAGAAAGTACCTCTTTCCTTTCCCAAGGTGTTGCTGCTTAACTGTAGACTTTGTAAATATTTTTCGTTCGTTTCAGGTGCATAGCATCCAGTATTCACAGAATTCACTTTGTGGAAAATGTCAAGTAGACGCTCTGAAAATTACATTACTCTTGCAATATATTCTATTTTTTTAATGTTACAATCATAGTATTGTCCTAATTCTGGTTCCTCTGGCATCTCTGTAAATGGAGCTGCACTGTGCTCCTCCTACGCCACTGGCAAGGGAAGCAAAATTCACTTCCAGACAGGAGGGTGTATGTGGGGGCATTGGGACAAAGAGAACATTGTGTCTATAAACAAATCAACTGGGAAAAGCATATTTTAGTCAGTGACCAAACGTTATAAGTAAGCAAGTAAACAAATAAATAATTAAATAAATAATTTTCCTGATAACATAAACAAAAAGAAAAGGGGAAATGAAGACGTTCTGGATTTTGGTGGGAAATAAATTCTAATCAATGCTTTGGGATTTGGAAAACAAGCCATTTCACCTGATCCAAGCCAAGCATTTTTTCCGAGAGGTCTGTGAACTGGAGTGCTCATCTGTGCTGTTAGGATGTAGTTGAGGTCCCAAATCAACCAACCCCTTCCATTCACTTCCTGAAGAACTTGGTGGAGCTGGTCAGAGCCCTGTTTTGATGTGGTGGCCTCTGCTGCAGTGACCTAACAGCCAGCTCAGTGTCTGAGACAGGGTCACACTTCTCAGCCAGGTTATGGACCTCACTCTCTGGTCCCTCTTGTGTCAGGTGAGTGACTTTGTGTAGGCTGAGTCCTGGGGAACGCAGTCTGTCTTTGTTCATCCCATACCTTGCCTGTATTGTTCTCAAACTGTTGTGAAGCACCTGTTTGAGAAGGCAAATTTCTTTTCCAAGAAATATGCTCAGTTGTCTGCATGCTCAGACCCCGAGCTGAGTTTTTGTGCCTGCATATGTTGTACTAACAGGGTGTACAACCAGCTCTTCTACTTCATAGATATTACCCTTACTGGTCATTTTAATTTTGTCACCCTTCTGTTGCTCCAGCCCTGTTTTTCTGAGCAAGTGAAGGCTTCCCTATTCATATTGATCCGTACATTGGGTCCCTCCCTGGACCTGGTTGTAAATCCATCCTAGGCATGTTAATGAATCTCAGAAAGCTCTAATGATTTCTGGGCATGGTTGTGCTTTGTGCTGAGATTTGTTTAGCATGATGAGACTGGAACACATGTGGATTGGGAACTTCGTGTTGAAAGTCAATCTCTAGTTCCTATAGCAATATCTGAATATTGAAATGGGCTATTACTTATTTTTTAAAATAATCTATACAAATTAACTGTACAGTATGCACAATTGGGATTTTCATGAAGCTTTCACTCTATTGCTGGACGTCTTCTGTGGAAGGCAGACTGAGACAAAGGCTTGCTTGTTCTGAGTGTACAAAAGAAGCCTGGTGTGGTGTGGCGATGGGGAGTAGTCTGTGATGAGCAGGAGGACTTCAGGAAATGAAAACAAAAACAAAGTAGCAGTGTACGGTAAGAGGCATGAAAGAAAGAGCAATGATGCAGCTTTTGAAAGCAGAGTGAGGAACTTTGTTGGCACCTTGCGAAGAAATTGTCACCTTCCTTCCTCTCTGTGTCAGGGCACGGTGTCAGGTCACTACTGCTGTTTGCGCTGGGAGTCTCTGGGACTCCTCTCGCTTCTCCTTTCACTGGGTGAAATCCCTGGAAGTGCTCAAAGAAATGTGCAGGTGGGGTGCTTAGGTATGTGGTTAAGTGATGGGCTTGGCAGTCTGGTGTTAATGCTTGAACTTGATCTTGATTGTCTTTTCCAACCTCAGCGATTCCTTGATTTCAATGCCATTATCTTTTTGGTCCTCCTTAATGCATTGGGTTGAATTCAGCAGGCTTGAGCAGAGCAGCGAGAGGCCATAACTGTTTGGGGTATTTGGTGGCTTGATTTTCCTTCTGTGCTAGAGTAAATCAGGAGTAATGCTCTGGAAGTCAGCAGGCTGGCACAACTTTAAAAGCAGCATGATTCCTGTCTGTGTTTTTAATCCAGCTCCTGATTCCTTCCAGCTCCATATGGGTACTTTGCCATAGGAAAAGCCCTGGGAAAACCAGACAGTATAGTAGTTACTGGTTAAAAGTCCCGAAAATCTTCTGACTTCAGTAATATTTTTTTAAAGTATCATTAGTTCCTGCTATTTCACTTTGTCCACAACCTGTGAAATGGCTGAGTTTATTATTAAGGCGTCTCTAATTCTCTTAGAAACCTGATTCTGAGCTAAGTCAAGAAGATGTATATGACTTAAATCTTCAGTAGATCTGGTTTGGCTCAGAGGAGGGAGGTTAACAGAGCCATATCTTCACTGAGCAACTGAAAGTGAAGTAAAACAGTCCCTGTGTGGCTGCAGCAGCTTGTGATTTGCAGGGCTAGATTCACAGGGCTGCTCCTGCTCCGAGAACGCACACTCTCCACTGCTGTTGATTTTTGAATTAAAAAATGCAGCTCTGTACACAGCTTACTTTTGTCCTAGAAGGCAGGCAAATGTAGGTAAGAGCCGTTAATCCCCAGCAGGCTGCTGGGCAGGCAAACAGACATAGATGACAAAATTTAATTGGAAACATGAGCAGTTTAACAGAAAACATATTTATGATGATTGAAAGAGTAACATCTCCAAAAGGGAAACTCTGCAAAGAGAAACTGATTCAGAGGAAAAGTGGCCACTGGTAGGTGAGTGTGATTTTTCAAGCTCTCTTTGGGCTCACAACTAATTTCTTAATAAGAACAAATAACATTAGGAGGAGCTAACTAAATAAAATATTTGTTTTCTCTGTGGGGGAGGGCTGTAAAGTAACTGCCACAAGTTTCTCTTACAGCTGTATTTAGATATGTGGTAATACTTAATTTAGATTCTTTACAAAAGGATACAATTGGTTTTATTTTTGTGCATGGAGTTTTCTTCTACCTTTGCATTATGAAGATATGACAACCCCCACCCCCTGTAAGTGAAAGGACTTTAGTTTTACTTTTTTCCTTACTCCTGCATTTTTTTATGTTTGAGGTTTTTCTAAGAATTGAACTTGGACAGCAAGTATTTTGCCAAAATCAGAGGGAACCCTTAGTTACAAAATTGTGCTGTGTTTTTACTAAAAAAAAAGAGAAAAAGTATTGTGCACATAATAAGGGAGAGCACATTGCAGAACACATTTTGGTTTGAATTGGAAGAGATTCTTTTTCTTCCTTCTTTTTCTTGAAACAGCAAGTAAATGTAAATTACACAGTAGGAGCTCATTGCTGCTCTGCTGGATAGCAAAAGAAAACTAGCTTTTATTTTCTCTGAGTTTCACTGATATTGAAAATACTGATGTGTCTTTTTAATGTTATCAGTGTGAAATTCTTGATGTTTCATTACAGAAGGAGTCTCATAGTAACTCTAATACCAGGTACTATGCTGTTGTTTTTTTGGGTTGTTTTCTGTGGTTTTTTTCCAGATCCTTCAGACAGCACGGCCTCCCAGCCCACAGGAATGAATGAAAATGTCTCATCCTCAGTTCAAGGCTGCAGCAGTGCTGTTCCTTGCAATAACTCCTCAGCCATCCCTCAGCCCAGCTCTGCTATTAAACCTTGGCGCAGCAAATCCCTCAGTGCCAAACACACAGCGACGTCTTCCATGTTATCTGTGAAGCAGCCAGCAGTGGAGCCTCCAAAGCCTCCCTCAGAAATTGCCAAAACAGCTCCCAACAGCCAGAAATCCATGCTGGAAAAACTAAAACTCTTCAACAACAAAGGGGGTTCTAAAGCAGGAGGGACAATGCAGGAGTGTCCAGGCTCTCGGGACAACAGCTGTGAAAAACTGGAGATACTCCTCAGCTTTGAGGAGAGCGAAGAAATCGATGCCACCAATCAGAATGTGAACACTCCGGGATCAATGTCCAGCAGCCCCAAAATTGCTCTCAAGGGAATTGCACAAAGGACTTTCAGCCGCGCACTGACTAATAAGAAAAGTTCTCCAAAGGGTAATGAGAAAGAGAAAGAGAAACAAAAAGAGAAAGAAAAGGATAAAAGTAAAGACATTGCAAAGAGAACATCTATCACCGAGAAGCTGGACCTGAAGGAGGAACCTAAAGAAGAACAGACAGCACTAACAACAACAACTGAGATGCCGAAAAAGACCTCCAAGATCGCAAGCTTTATCCCTAAAGGAGGGAAGCTGAGCAGTGCCAAGAAGGAGGCCTCTGCCCCTTTGCACAGTGGAATACCAAAACCAGGAATGAAAAACACCACAGGGAAATCCTCAAGTGCCCCTGTTCCTGCAAAGGAAAATGAGAGGAGCCGTGGTGGGAAAGCCAGTTCAGGGCTCTCACATCAGAAGTCCCAGCTGGACAGCCGTCATTCCAGCTCCTCCTCCAGCCTGGCTTCCTCCGAGGGCAAGGGTTGTGTTGGGGGCTTCCACAGCAGCAGCAGCAGCCAGGCTGTAAATGGGCCCACGGTGACCACCCACAGCACGGGCAGCAACACCGTGAGTGTGCAGCTACCTCAGCCCCAGCAGCAATACAGCCACCCCAACACTGCCACCGTCGCACCCTTCATGTACAGGTATGGGATACTCCTGGGAGCTGCAGGGAATGGGGTGCCCAGAAGGGTCATTCTGGACACTTTCAGGGGGTGAAGCAGCAAGGAAAATGCTACATGATGGGGAAATTTCTTGCTTCAAGAGTGTAGGCGATTTATGCATTTTCAAAAAAACTGATGGTGAAGGCTATATGAGAAGTTATGATAGACAGGAGAGGGAATAATGGTTTTATCCAACCCTACTAGCAAGAACGATGACAACCTGAACGCCTCCTTGGCCAGGTGCTGTTCTTCCAAAGGCTACAAGGACGTGTATCGGGTTTGTTTTGTGCATCTTAGCTTTGGAAGTTGTAACAATGCCAGGATATGCTCACAGTCTTCATTGTGCCTGACAGTGGTGGACCTGCCTCACTATAATCAGGAGTTAGAAATTAAAAATAGAAAAATTAAAATTAAAATCCTTTCATTTAAGTAAGGCCAGACAAGAAGTCTGTAGTATTGTGTGTGTTAACCCTGACATGCGGAAAAGAGCAGCGAAATGAAGTCACAGCTAAACTCCATTTCTGTTTCAAGCACCTTCTTTTTGACAGTGGCAGCAGAGGATACATGGGGAGGTATCCTCGGGATAGTAGAGAAGTAATGAGAGGGAAATCAGTAGCAGAAATTCTTCAGACACAGCATGACTGGGAAATTTCTGAGTCAGAGGATGGGATTTTTTGTTTGGACAGCCATCTCATTGGGGTTTTTTGGCACTTCTTAGCTTTTTTGTAGGAAGAGGATGCAAGTGTTTGCTCTGTTTTCATCATCTTCTTGCTGCTCATGATCTGAAAGACCTTTCTCACCTCCTTCCGTTCCTTAAGATGTGTCATGTTTAGGCTAGGGTATCCTAGACTCTTTAGTTTTCACTTGTAGAGATTCTGTTCATGATCTTTGGTCATTTTTGTTGCCCTGTCCCTTGGTTTTTTTCATCTCTACTGTACATATTTTTGCCTTGGATCTCTTGGCAGATGTAATATTAAAAATGATTGGTCACATTTTTTAAATAAGAGTGAATGTCAGTGGAATGAACCTGATGGAAAGAGATGCTGAAGGCCTGTGTAGGAATGCAGAATGTGAAGAGCAACCCTTGAGTCTTCTGGCCTCTTTGAGAATTCTCCCTGCGTGTATGGAATTAAATCCCAGGGGACTTGGAATGCAGAAATTTGTGGAGATGGGCTTTAAGTTTATCACTACAGTGTCCCCTCATTGTTGGTGTTGATCTTAGTCTGAACACAGATATCATCATCTAAAGTGTAAAAGCAGATGCAGTCCATACATTTTCTATAATCTAATCATACTGATAAACTCCACACAGTATTTATTTGACATTTTAGCAAAACCAGGAATGAAACTACCTGTTGGCAGGAAAATTCAAAAATAATGTTTATTTTGCAGCACTGGAGGAAAATAGGCCAAACTCTGTACTCATGTTAGCTTTAAAAGGAAAAAGTCAGATCATATTGGTTTTCAAAGCAAACCTAGCACATTATTATATTTACCGTCCAGACATTATTTCAGTGTGCAAAATGCACTTATTGATGTATTTCAGTAGAAGGCTCAGGTGTTTTCTAGCATAAGTTAAGGTAATCTGCCTGTAGACTTTCAGCTGCCTGTAGACTTTTTCTTTGGGTTTGATGTTTTTAAAGCAAAAACATAATAAATTGTCCTGCGTATTGCACAGGATTGTCATGGGCAGAAAGGGAGCTTCAGACAAAGTTTATTAGAGAAGCCTTCCCATTGAGTCAGGAGATATAGAAAGGACCTCCTTGCTTCCTGAGCTGCTTCTCAGAGGGGAGTCCTTGATGCAGCTGGATCCAGGCTTAGCACCTTACTTTGTCATCTTTGTTCATGTCTGAAGGATTATATAGGTGTAATTGAACTTCATATAACTCAACTGTCCTATAGGATTAAAGATGGCAAACCAGATATATTTATATGAAAATAAGTGATTTACTTTGACAATGATTACACTAATAATTCTCAATCAGAATTGTTTATTACACAGTAAAGGCAGCTGTGATTACTAGTATAGTATAATTCACTATTTTTGAAACAATATCAAAGGAATTATGTTTAAGTTATATTAAATCAGTAGAGATTGATGTTATTAACCCATACCAACAACTGTGGGCACATCTCTTTTGCTCACCCTACAGGATGTCCCCACTCAAGAGAGGACTCTGCACACACTCCAAGGAGAGGTGTGTTAGAAGGCATTGCCATTTAAGAGTGGGATTGGGCTTTTATAAAGTGACCATCAGTGTGTCCTGGCCAGCTGTCTCAGTCCAGCATCTCTAGTTATCATTGTTGGTTCTTTTATCAGGTACTTTACTAAGTCTGCCACATATTTACCTCCCTGTCAGGAGGTTGAACTTGGGGGTTGATGAGTCAGGCTGGTTTCAGCATTATTCAAAAGCAGCAAGAGGCCCCTTATCCTTCCACCACAGACAGCTTTGAAAATAGGTCACTGTTCCAGTTGTTTTACCCCTACTCCAGGCAGAGCATCCTGCTACAGGAATCAGGTGAAAGAGTATTGCAATAATAATTCCCCACTGTATCTTCACTTTTTTACAGCGCTTACCCTTGGTGCAGGAGAACTTCCAGCTGCCTGTTGGTGTGGCACTATGAGCAAAATGCAACAATTAGTAAAGTGAAATGAGTTACAATATCTTACTCAAATCTGACAATAGATCCTTACATCACCTTTCATTACCTGGCAGCCATAATATCAAACAAAAAATCGGAGTTTGTAGTTGGTTTGGCCCAGTTATTTCTTTAAAAATGGAAATGATGTTGAAGGGAACCTAGCAGCAGTGTAACATGCCATCACATGCTCCCTGCTTTATCTTTTTTTATGCAATACGGAATTTATTGGAGAGGATCAGATTAGCCAGAGCAGCTGATGTTATTGATAATTTTAAAAATAGATCTGGAAATCCAAGTGTTTTAAGACCCCATCTAATGAGCTGTGAAGCCTGTCTTTGACTATGAATTTTTTATATTTTACAGCTGAATGCTTGTTTCCATTTCTAGGACATAATTCAACATGGGACTAATGAATTATGTAAAATCAGTCTGCTGATCTATTCTGGAGAATGGGACAGAGTGGCTGATGGCAGGTGCACTCGTCTTGAGATACTTTGGATGAAGAGTGGTTGAACATCCCTGTTTTGTTTTGTTTTCCAGATCTCAGACAGACAATGAAGGGAACATAACAGCCGAGGCAAGCACAGGAGGGGTCAGCATGGATTCTGCTCTTTATGTCAAAACTGCCCAGCCTGCTCTTGAGGACCTCTCAGGTAAGTCTTGCAGCATGACACATTACTGGCTGTGGTCTGGTTAAATAAGAATGGGCTAGAGCAAGGTGACTTTATTCCTAATGCATTAGTTCCTAATAACTGTACTTCTTTCAGCTCCTCATTGATGAAAGCCGGGTGTCAATAATTTGATCTCTAGGTGCTTAAGTTCAGCACAAGTGTGCTCCCAAATTTCTTGAAATCACCAGGAATTCTGCCTGCTTAATGTTTTTCTAGGAGATGTACAGCATTTTTTTGGATTAAACTACTATAAGGATCGTAAGTATTCCCAAGCATTTAGTATGCATTGTTTAGTTTAAAAATCTTCATTTCTGAGCTTACAGAAGAGACTGTGTTCATTTCCTTGATGTTTTGGTTTGGAGGAATCTCAGTGTCACTCATATGAATCTGTTCAATTTGAAAAATAGCCTTCGCAGCAATAGGGCACCAAAATCCAGCTACATTCTATTGTGTCTGGCATACAGAAGCTGAAACTGCTTGTGGCTAGAATATGAGCATTCTAAATTAGAAAGTACCCAGTATATTTATCTAGAATTCCTGCTACTGTAAGAAGTATATGCTAGTTAGCAAAAGAATTTAAGTTTATTGATAAAACAAAGTCATTTTCAGCAACCATATTCTGTTATAATCTGACAGAGTCTATTAATGTAATCTAAAATGTGTTTTTGAAGTCACAGTCTGATCTCCTCATGTCCCCATTTTAGCAATATCTTTGATTTTGCTTACTGTGTGCTATTGCAGGATATCTCATCTGTAGAATATCTCAGTTTGTTTTGATTTTTTTCCATCTACTTAGCTTTGGTGTCCCCCAGTTTATTGTGGCATTTTAAATCAAATGTCTCCTTGAACAAGTGATGTGGCTAGAAGTTTCATAATGAGATTAATTTCATACTGCATTGCATAATCTGTCAATGCTGCCTTTATACCTGTATGCTGATGGCAAAGGTGAGAGGCAGAGTCACTGGTGAGGAAAAGGGCTGCAGGAATGCCAAAGTGGATGGATCTGCCTGTACAATTTATGCATAGGTGGATTAAGTACTTAAAAGGCAGATAAAAGGCACAAGCGATAAAATCCTTGGGTACATTTTTCAGTTCATATTTAAATATGAGAGTGGCAAGTAGGAAACACAGTGTCCAGCTGCCTAAACTTTTTCAGCATTACCTCTTAATCATCATATTGGCTGGGCTGGATGTATTTCACCCTGCAAACTGAGAAATCTTTCTAGATTGTGGAAGGTCTTTAGTCTTTAATGACAGATGTTCTGTAAGTACCAGCCATTACTCAACTAGAATATGTAAGTTTTGGGATCTAGATGTGGAAGTCAGTTGATGACCTCAAACAAGGGAGATGCAAACCCCAGCTGTGCGCAGCCAGACCAGACAGCAGCATCCATGAAGGGGCCTTGGAGGAAACAGAGCAAACTAAACAAAATACTTCCTCAGCCCAAATTAATTAGAAGAAATAAGGCACAGATATCTTCTCTCTCTGCATAGCAGATATTGATACTGTTAGTTTAAATGCACATATAAAACAAAAGAGAGCATAGGTAGGGAAAAATAGAAGCAAAATTGTTTAAGGGAGCTGCCCCCTCATGAGGAGCTAAGTGATCTCAGAATTAAGCTCTAGGAGCCAGCTATCCAATATCTGTCTTATAATCATAGTTACAGTTCGAGCAATGGAATGTATTTTAAGTGAAACTTTGGCATCAATTTAGGTGAAAGAGTGATCTCAGAAGAAATTGTTTTCGTTTGTCTCCTGTGTGTTTTCCTGAGAAGTTATCTACCATTTGCCTTCACATCTATGAGAGAAATGATCTGTAAAAACACTGACCTTTGTTAAGCTAAAGGCCTATGAATGTTTTATGTTTCTTACTACAAAAAATTGTAGATCCATGAGTATAGAGAGTGTTTTCTGTCCCAGAGACCCACTGGCTAAAGTAATCAGTCTTGTTAGGTGGATGTTTCCACTCCAGCCAGACCATAATTGTTTGACCCTCTGGCTTAAGTGAATTGTAACTCAGAGAGATGATTTCCCAGAGAGTAGACACTGATTAAAAGAAAAATACTCACATAGGCACTAAGCACTTTGGTCAGTAGTTTGTAGCACTGCTGCTTTGTAGGCAGCAGTGTGTAAATGGGTTTTTCTGTGCCAGCAACCTGGTATCTTTTAGAAACACGACATTTAAAGCAGAGCATGTAGAAAGTTTGAACAACAGCTTTTTCGTCTGTTTCTTCTCACTTCTGATGTGGGTAATATATGGAGATCCATCTAAACTAGCAATTGTGTGGTTGCCCAGTATCCTGGCAGCTCAAAAATGCATCACTTAAACAGAGAAGGTGGATATGAAATGTGAAAAATTTTACATTTACTGTAGTATTTTCTTTTGTCATGAGTTGTAAACCCTTTAGAATGAAATCATTTCCTTCTGTGCCCAGCAGAAGCTTTGTGACAGTTTTTTGGAGGTTTTCTATTCCAACTTTCAGCTTACAAAGGATAGGCTGGCACTACTAGAATTAACTTCTTGTCAGCCTTTTAGAGGATTTAACTCTATAAAGCTGAGCTGAGGTGGCAACCAAAGCATTTCTGAAATGACAGCTGAGAGCGCATAAATAAATTACGCTGAAGCACTAATTAAATTATTAATTTGACAAAAATGGAATTATGCTGATGCAGTAGGAAGACTTTTTTTTTGTGTACATAAACTCTACTTTTAAAGAGCAGGACACTAATGTGTTCTAGAACAAAGTATTTGAAGAACAGGATAGTGCTATGAAAGCTAAGTCCTCCCCCAGCTTGGTGTCATGTTGTGCTTTTTAGTAACAGTAAGTGTGTTATGATGTTGACTAGCAAAAGCTTTTGTTATTTTACCTGAAACATCACCCAGCATGGAAGCACCCACCCAGTTAGCACAGTTTAGTTTATGGAAAGCTGCTACTGTAGGACAAAGATCTAGTGAAAACACAGCATTGGAGAAATTGCCTGTGTCAGGTTAATGTGAATTGCATCAATATATGAGATGGAAAGGCTGGTATTGATGAAGTGTATATTCTAATGAGATTGAAAGTTACCCAGAATTTAAACAGGGTCATGTGGGAAATGACAATGCAGCAACATCTCAAAGGTAGCCTGTGCAATGAGGGTAACCCTGCAGAGCTCATTTCAATCAGGATGTGATGATTGCAGGTGCCTGCCAAGGGGAATGGAATCTCAATTCTAACCAGCTTAGAAACTCAGAAAAAAGTGCATTTGAGTCAGATTCAAGTACAGGTAGCACCTCAGTTCTGTGCTCTTCCCTGCCTGGTCCTTACTCATGACTCACTTTCTCTGCAGGAGAGGATCCGGAGACTCGGCGGTTGCGAACTGTGAAAAACATCGCTGACCTTCGGCAGAACCTGGAGGAAACCATGTCCAGCCTGCGGGGAACCCAGGTCACCCACAGGTAAGGGCACCACTGGGGTCATAACAAAATGGAAACCACTCTGCTGCTACTTTACATCTCTTACACCGGGCTGGATTGCATCCTTAGAAAAATGATTAACACTGACAGTAGGAGATACTGATCTTGTAATTTTTGTTTTTAATGGACAGAATTTGAATAATGTTTGCTAGTTATTGAGATGTGTGAAGAGGAATTGATGGGATGGGGTGTGTATTGACTCAAAGGTCAATAATAATCACTTCTTGCTAAACTTGTAAGATGATGTTTGAATGTAAGTTACAGTTTAAAACGTTTCTTCTTACCGTTGAGTAATTTCAGTGCACCTCTCTCCTCCTATGTGTAATATTTTGTTTAAATAAGAGGAGAACTGTGGTTGATCCACATTATCAAGTGCATAACTTAAATTCCTGACCAAACTTTGGACAAACAAACTTTTCTAATATTGTTAGTCATCCCCTGTATGTAACTGCTTTTTCTTTGTAGAGCAGCATTTGGAAATCTTCAGCAATATTTAAAATAAATAAATAAATAAACAAGCAAAGATTGCTATTGCATTTAAACCTTATGTGAGTCAGACATTTTCAATGTGGAACAGGATGTTTGGGAAAATAATCTGTTAGGCCCCTAATGAGGTTGAGGTCTTACCTGATGCTTGGTGTGTTATGTACCCCAGCCCTACATGAGTTTATTGGGGTAACGCTTTGTATTTTGGTTTTGCATCTGAAACTGAAGCTGAGATTGCAAAGATGAACTCCCAAATCGATTTTTCTTTGCAAATTTCAATCAATGTGACATCCCTTTATGGTTTAATTGCTATAACCAGAGAATACTGGTTTTTGGAATTCACATGTAAGATCATATTGAGAATGGTACACTGCTGTTTATTTTTACTAATACCTACAATAAATAAGGAAAGTGGCATTTAGTTGAGCAGGAAATGAAAAGAGGAGTTTGTGTGGGTAAGAGAAGTTACACCCATGGATTAGCTGCAAATAAATTAGCTGCAACTCAGTTATGAGTATTCAGGATGTAGTCTTGCAATCTGTATATATCACCTGAAAACTCAAGGTATAGTCCCATTTTTAGGGTTTCATAAATAAATATTACCAATATTTAAAAAAATACATAATTATTAATATATGAGTAATTTATTGTTTTTTCTGATTTGAGTTTGAACATCTTCAAAGCAGTTCATAGTTCATTACTGGTTTGTTATTATAGAAAATGTATTCTGAAGGGAAATAAAAAATGGCCTTTCTTCTTACTTTTCATTTACTCCTCTTCATGGTGTAGAAATAGCTTCCATTTGGTGCTGGACACATCTCCAGAGTGAAAATATCATGAATACAGACAATGAAAGGAAATATATCAGAAAAACAGAACTTCAGCAGGTCTTCCTTTAGTCAGCTTACTATCCCACTCTTTGCCTAGACTGGCAAAACAATGGTGTAATGGAGCTGTATGTACTTGAAGATAATAAAGTTACACTTTAATATAGTGGATAATCCATTTAAAAGTCCTGCGTAAGTCTTTTCATGTATATGCAGACCACCTGTGAAAAGTTTTACATTTGGGCAGTCAAAGCCTCTGAGAGGGGCTATACCCAAGATGGATGATGGTCACAAGTTTTTCAGACAATTATGAGTTTGGTCCATTTATGTGCCAGGGGTTAATTCTCCAATTACAGCTTTCGGGGCCTGAGGCTGTAGGGTATCCTTGAATTTCAGGCCTGGAGGGATTATTCTGTCTGATCAAAATGTGAAGATGGGTAACTAACACTCTATATGGAGTTTAGAGTTATACACTAAAGCAGGACAGGATTTGAAACATACAAAAAATAAAATCCTAAGGCTTCACATCTCTCCTTTGAAGCACATTAGAGACCACGTTTGACACCAATGTCACCACTGAGATCAGCGGCCGCAGCATCCTCAGCCTGACTGGGCGGCCGACACCGCTGTCCTGGAGGCTGGGCCAGTCCAGCCCACGGCTGCAGGCTGGTGATGCGCCATCCATGGGGAATGGCTACCCGCCCCGGGCCAACGCCAGCCGCTTCGTCAACACCGAGCTGGGCGCTGGGCGCTACCTGTACTCAGCACCGCTGCGGCGGCAGCTGGCCATGCGCAGCAGCAATGTTTGCCATGTGGACATCGCCGACAAGGTTGGCGACAACATTGACCTCGAGGGCATCGCCATGGACGCCACTGGCTACATGAGCGACGGCGACGTGCTGGGCAAGAATATCAGGGCTGACGACATCACCAGCGGGTGAGTTAATGGCCCGATTCACGTGATTTTTCCCTTCCATTTATAGCCCTGTGTTTCCATGATTATTTCAATAAATAAAAGCCAATACCAAAGATATTTTAGTGAGCCTTTGGAGAGACAGCTCATTATCACAGAGGGATTTAAACAAAACTCAATTTTGTAAGTCCACATTAAGAAAATATCCCTAGATATGAAGATATTCTTGCATGTGATTAAAGGATTTTCTGAGTCGACTCATTGTGGTTGTAACATTCACTCATGCCCACGAGATGGTGGGAGTGAGGCACGTTTTGTACTTAGCTGAACTCTTTTGCTGCCTGAACTTTGAGGGGCCAGCTCACTGGTAGGAAGTGAGTTCATATCTCTGTGCTAAGTAAAATAGTGTTACGTGCTAAAAAGCATTGGAAGAACAAGTCAGTGTGCAGAAATATGAAGTGATAGACAATTATTGACAAGGTTTTACGTCAACATTTTATCTCTGCCTTGAGGGAAAAAAGCATTTGTTCTTTGTTCCAAACTCAGTATTCATTTTGTCTACTTTCAGTTCCAACTATAAAAGTAATTTTTTCTTAGTTCAAGTACATTAGCATTGGATTGATGTTAAAAATTATCTTTGAGATTTAAATGGTTTGGTGGGGGTTTTTTGTGGTTTTGTTTGGTTTTGATTGATGTTTGTTTGTGTGTTTGTTTTTGTTTGGTTGGTTATGTGGCTGTTTGGTTTTGTTTGTTTTATTTGTTTTGGGGTTTGTTTATTTGTTTGGGGTTTTTTTGTGGCAGCCCTGCCTGGCTGTTTTGCATGCTTTGCTTTTTTGGTTTTTTGGGGTTTTTTTCAAATTAGTGACATTTCTAGTGGTGTTGTCTTTTTTGAAAGACATGATGTGTCTTACTGGAATCCAGCTGCTGCTTTGTCATTAACTTCATCAGTTCAGTTACACCATCTGGAAGCTTCCATTAATTCTGTCTGTTATCAATATTTGGATATTTTCACAATTTCTTTTTAATGCTTCATTAGGAAGCATATAGCAAAGTAGCTGATGCAAAAAACAGTGTAAAATTCTGTTTCAGATAAAACACCAATCACTGTTGCTGCTTTAATAATGCATCAAATCACCAAAACACCTTGTGTTTCCCTCATATAAAACACCTGGATTTTGTATTGTTTATTGTAGTACCAGTTGCTGCTTTTCCTCTGGACTATGAATTCTATTTAAGTTTGTGGCTGTTGGTCTGGAAGTGAGGAAGGTAAATTCTAAGTAGCACCAGGTTTCCCTAATACATCTTGAATGGTAGGTGAGAGTTACCCCTGGCAGAACTGTGTCAGCTCAGTCTTCTGTTGCTCGAAGAGGAGCCCCAGTCTTTGCAGATCTTTATTTAGTGTATAAAATTCAGATTCCAGGTTAAGGAAAAGGAAAAAAATAGAAAAGCTGTCAAATTTATGAATTATATAGCCAGAGAAATCCATGCCTTCACTCATCTCTGTGTATCATTTCCTTTTCTGTGTCTGGTCATCCTGCAGGGTAAAAATTGGGAATCTCCATAGTCTGAAAGTACAAGAGTGGTGTTTAGATTCTGGGTAAGAAAATGGTTTTGCCAGTTGGTACCTCTGTCACCAAAGCAGTGAGTTATATACCAAGAACGATTAACCTAGCAGAAGAGTTATATACTCTACCCCACCTCACTCCTGGCCTTGAGTGTTGGGACATCTTTAACTGAACATCTGACTCTTTCCCCCACTAGTTTTTGAAGGAGTGAGATACTTTTCACTTTTTTCTGATGTAGTTCTTAGGACAAGAAGTGTGTACAAATACATTTTTCTTTTCCACATCCTTTGCCTTTAGCTACAGAAGTCTGTTTTGCTAAGTAGTGTGAGTTGGTTTATCAATTCATATAGCACTGTTGGAGTCATTGACTAAGTTCCAAGAATTGGTATTGTAGGTCAATCCATTACTGGAAAGATGCAGCTCCATTTCCAGGTTTTGGATGGGGTTTGGAGATGGGCAGTTTGAGGATTTTCTCCTTGCTACACTCATGGGCATTAGGAGGGAGTGTTGCTGCAAGCAGCCCCACAAGCCTGGGATTGCAGTATAAGGATGGTAATCATAAGAGTGGACTCCTTGAGAAGGGGATTTTGCAGTTTTAAATTGCAATAGCAGCATTCCAATATTAGTGGAGAAGGATGAAAAAATAAGGTTGTTACCTTTGGTGACCCCTAATGACACTGGGTTGCCATCCCCAGTATGAACAAATGTTTGGTAGCCTGTTCTGTAAGTTATGTTCATTTTTGTTTAATTAAAATAGTAAAAAATAGGATGGCATTGTGTTTTTGTGGGAGAGGAGTAATAAACTGCTTAGAAAACAGAGAAATTGCTTCTAAGGAAAGCATCCATGTGACTTGCTGCAGAACAAATCACGAAGATCAATGGTAGGGCAAACAGGCTCAACATTTCCAGAAGCTGAGCTACACTGTGTGCAGAGCAGCAACAAGAGGGTATTTAGAGCATGAATAGCCCTTTATTAGCTGGTATGTGTTTCACTTTGTCATTTTTCAGAATTGCTAGTCCCAGAGTCTGAAAACCTCGGATCTGTGTTTTCACTGGCAAACTGATAGGGAAGGAAGCCAAAATATTTGTTACAGCCAAAATAAATCCAATAGCAAAAAAAAACTAGTTTACCCTATGATCCTGGTGCTTTCTCTAAAATGTACTGGGTCATGGGAAGTTTCATTTGGCCTCCCTTAATGAGTCTGCTCAAGCAGAGCTCTGGCAGAGACAAGGATTGCTTTCTTCGGGTTAAGGAAGAGTATCATTGCCAAAAGGACAGACAACAGCTCTTAAACTAAGCAAGTCTGAAGGGGGTGGATCAAAGGTAAGAAGTTGCCTTTTTGCAGGGTCTAAACCACACCCCAGTGGTGAAGCAAGAAGAGTAGGATTTGTGTGAGCTGGGAACTGTCTCTCAACCCACTCCTTTTGGTGACTGGCTCAGCTGGAGGCTCAGAGCCTCATTGGAAGATGGCACCTCAGAACCCACCTCTCTACCCTAAATATTGTCCCAGGAGAGGATGCTAATTCTCACGGAGTTTTTCACATTTTTTCAGAAGGTTTTTGTCCAGTTCAGTCTCCTTCTGGCAATTAACATACACATTCCTTTTTTATCTTTTTTTTTTTTTTTGTCTTCTTAGCCCCAGTTTTCCCTGATGACATGTAATTTCCTTTTTATCTCTTACTGAAATTCTGTAACAGGGCTTGGTCAAAAAAAAAGAGCCTTTTATAATTATTTTCTCTTCATTTAATTAATCCTCCGTCCCTGTTTTCAGTATCTTAAGTGTAAAGCTTTCTATGCAGAATTAACAGTTGAATATACTGACTAGTGCTGGTCACAAGTTTTCTTAGGAAATGGCTTTAGGTCTGCAAATACACCTTTGTCAAAATAATTTTTTGCAGAAGCATGGCTGTTCCAGCTGTGTTCCAACAATGGTCAGGGCACTGTACTAAAATTCTCCTGTGGGTGCAGTGGTTGTTTTTAGGGGTCACATTTTACCATTTAATTAATCTCCCCATATTTGATGATTTGGTGGTGATATATTCCCATTCAATATCTCTGTTTCCACAACCTCTAAATGTGTTAGCATTCACAATCCTCATGGAGCTATGATTGCTTCTTGTTTATTCAAAATTTTATGCTCCCGGGGAACTGTTTTAGAAGCACTGGAAGCAGGTGGATTTGGAACATGCATGAAGGATGCTAAAAGGGAGAACAGGCCACTTTGAACTGGGGAATCAGATTTTGCCCCTGCTTCTGCTCAGATCTCAAACTCACCCAGAAGCACTGTGCCCTTCATGGACCAAAACCATCATTGAGTTCTGAAGTAGGCTTACATTTAAGAGTACTTCTGATGGGAGGCAACAAGGGAATTGAAATTGAGGACTGATTTCACTGAATGTTGAAGTGTAGTTGGTATTTATAGGATTCTTGCAGCTGTTCCTTGGTTTTGCGCTATTTATCAGTCAGACAGTGACG
>VRYO01001881.1:424957-447941 GCA_009812075.1 Sialia sialis
GATCCCGCGCCGCCGCTGGCTGCCGGCGGCACAGGGGCCGGCCCGCCCACTTGCCACTCTGCTTAGCTGGCTCTCACTTCCGGGTTGGCGTTTTGCTGCGATTTGTCCATAGATAAGCCGCACCTGAATATAAGCCGCACCACTGGGGTAGGCTGGATTCTTCAATGAAAAAGGTGCAGCTTATATTCCTGAAATTACTGTATTCTTAAATATCGCACTCACTTCAGGTGTAGCTCTTGTGTGAGCTTCATCAATAAGACCATGTTTATAATTTATCTCAAATGGTATTTCAGATCATATGCTCTCATAGAATTTCTTGCAGTGTGATTCAGCATAGGAAAACAACATAGACCTATGAGTTCTAACCTTATATATCAGCCTTTTTTTTTCAGTATAATGGTAAAATTCTCATGTTAGGTCACAGGTAGTGTTAATAAAATGAATGCAATAGTTGTGGTGTTTTGTATTTTTGGTTACTTCTACACACTGACCTACTGTTAATAATTACCAAAATACAATTTAATACCAGTTTTCCAGTTCTGGGCTTCTTTCTGTAAACTGTTGCCTCAGTACATCAACCTGCCAACAGATTGTAATTTGAGTGAAGGGACAGCTTCTGAAGGACAAAATAGGGTCCCAGTCCAGGGCTAGCCAGTAGAGGGGGATGCAGTCATTCACACTGTGTCAATGTGGATCATCTGCAGGAAGAGAGCAGACACGAGGGAATAATCCAAAATTGCTGTGGAGTTACTCTTGCTCTGCTGCTGACACTGCTGAGAGCCTCTGGAGAAGCTGCAGCCCCTCCTTAATCCTGTTTGGTCCTAAACAGAATTGAAGAGAGTGATGAAAAGTGGATCATTTTTTCTGTTGCTTAGTTCTGTGATTTTCATTGAAATGGACTCTGAGAAAGAATTTAGGCCTTGAAATCAAAATTGGTATATGCAAAGCCCCATTGAAAACTGCCTGATTCTGGTGGGCATTCAGCTGGCTTCAGGCCAGCAGATGCTGGTGGTGGTGATGCTTGGTGGGTGTGAATGTTGTCCTCTTTTCAGTAATGAGTTTCCACTGTGTTTCCCTGGAGTCCAGAGTGGCATTTGCACACCTGAACGGATTGACCTCTTGAGTGTTTTCCAGTCTGGCTCCAGCTCAGTCTTTCTGGGCTGATTGGATTTTAAAAAGAGTTTTAAAAGCAATGGTGGAGCAGGCCTCCTCCTGGAGGTGAAGGTGAATTTGTGGTTGAGGTGCCCTTGGCTGGCAGATGGAGTGAGTGCTGGAAAGAGGATCATACACTGAGGATTCTCCTCTGGAACAGGAATGGCTGCAGCCATATGAGAGACACTTCCTTTCAGTATAATATTCTTTTAAGTATTGACAGCTTCTTTTTGACTACGTGTATCTAAGACTGCTCATTCCACAGGAAACCAGCTTCTTCAAAAGCTCTGTCAGAAGCTGTTGTTCTGGATGTGGGGATGTGTAGGAGCAGCAGCCACCCAACTCCCTTACAGGGTGCACTGTCCTTGGAGTTCCTTGCCTGCAGACTGCTTGAAGCTGAGAAGACACAGGAAAAAAAATAGCCTTGGACAGCATTGCCCAAAAATTATTTGGTGGCTGCTGAAGGACTGATGTACCAGGCAGCATTAATACATCTCCAGACAGAAGAGTATTACAGTAATTTCATGATTATAAGCCGCACCTTTTTCACTGAAGAATCCAGCCTACCCCAACAGTGCGGCTTATATTCAGATGCAGCTTATCTATGGACAAATCCCAGCTAAATGCCAACCCAGAAGTGAGAGCTGGCCGGGAGGGCACCTGGGGCTGCCTTTAAAGGCTTCACTGGTCTATGAAAGCTGTTGCAACTTGAGCACCTGACACCAAACCCTGTGCTGGTGCAATTCTGTTACTAATTTGTTACTTTGTTACACATGGATCCTCGCTTAAAAAAAAAGGGGGGGGCTTATATTTAGGTACGGCTTATATATGGACAAGTCCCATGGTCTGCCCGGATGTGCGGCTTATAATCAGGTGCGGCTTATAATTTTGAAATTACTGTAATTGCAGAGAAGCGACTTATTTCTTCAGCCTTCTCTCTCTTTTTTTGTTTTGTTTTTGTTATTTTGGGTTTTTTCCCCATGGAAAAAGGTCTGAGCATTAAGTAGTTAGTGGGATGAACTTGTTTTGCTTCGAGACTGGTTTGAACAAAGAGCAAAGTGAATAAGCAGTACCATTCATGCTATTAGTGATTTACACGTGAGAGGTTTCTCTAAATAAACTATGAAACTAATATAGACTTACTAAGTTTTGCATAATCCCATTTTTCCTGTCTTACCTGTTAGTGGGACAGGTATCTCCTTTGCAGCAGTGATTAGGATTTTTGAGTCTGCAAGTAATTTGTTCAGGTCTTACTCTTTGTTTGGGTTAAGCATCTACAAAACAATTAGTAGTTCATTCATTAGTTTGTTAATTATAAATAGTTATTTATTATTATTAAAAGTCTATTCATTTATAAATTATAGACTACCCCAAATATAAATTACAGTAATTTCACGATTATAAGCCGCACCTGAATATAAGCCGCACATCCGGTAGCTGGGAAGACCACGGGATTTGTCCATATATAAGCCGCACCTGAATATAAACAGCGCCCTTTATTTTTTTTTTTTTTTTTTTAACTCCGCTCGGCAGATGGGGCACGGGGGCCGCTCGGCACATTTCCAGCCCCCATTGCCGATGATCCCGCGCCGCCGCTGGCTGCCGGCGGCACAGGGGCCGGCCCGCCCACTTGCCACTCTGCTTAGCTGGCTCTCACTTCCGGGTTGGCGTTTTGCTGCGATTTGTCCATAGATAAGCCGCACCTGAATATAAGCCGCACCACTGGGGTAGGCTGGATTCTTCAATGAAAAAGGTGCGGCTTATATTCGTGAAACTACTGTAAATTTTATTAATTGAGCAATAGGTTTGCCCTTCTATGAACCTGAACTGTAGTATTTAGTCTAATATTAGGGATTTGGGCATTGTGTTAGGAGTCCATACCTGCAAGCTCAGGACCTAATCCTGTTCTTGAATGTTTTTGTTGGAATTCACTAGGATCAATAATGGAATTTAAACCAACCACAGGCTCGTAGACAGAGTCTGTGTCCAACTCTTTGGCTAGAGAGATTGGGTACTTATCAAGTACTGATTCAGGTCAGGAAAGAACAGTGATTGGAAAAACTTTGGGGGATATAAACATGGGAAAGCCCATATGGTCTAATGCCAGAGTTATGATGAAAAATGCAGATCAAACTGATGCTAAACTGAGAAATTTGCAGTTGTCATCATCCAGCTGTTACAGTAGCATTTCTTTTTAAGTCAGATTTAGGACATATTCATAGTTGCAATAACGGGGGGTTTTGATCCCAATCAGCATATTTCAGAAACAGCACTGGGGAATTCTGGGCTGTAGGTTTTAGCAACTGGCAAAGTTAGAGTTGTTCTTTTATACTCAGAGCTCATTAAGCCTCTCGATCTCATTTAACTGACGGTAATGATAAGACAGATGAAGCCTAGTGAAAATAAAAATTTAAAGGAAAGTGTTAAGGATAACAGTTACTGCTACATCAATAAGAGAACATTTCCTCATGTCAAAGCAGATGTGAATGCATGAAATAATTCCCTCAAGCTTTTTGTTTCTTAAGGTTTTGAGCTCTTAGGTTGCTGGGCAAGTCCTCTGCCCAGAAGACACTTGAGCAGCTATTTCCACACCAGCCTGTAATCCAAAGCACCAAGAGGAAGGCAGGACCACCTGAGTACCAGAGTCAGGTCCCATTCAAGGCCATTCTCCTGCTTATGGAATTGGGATTTTGGAGCTACAGGATCCTGAGCAAGTCAGGGTAGGCTTGCCTGGTCTGTTGTGTGTTGCTGATTTACCTGCTACTCCTTCTCTTCCTAATCCTTAAGTAAAGAATGCTTTTCCCTTGGCTATCTATTTTTGAATTTGGAAAATTCATATTCATGCATTAAGGAGTAAAATGAATATATATGAAGTGGTAGAGTTGTCAGATCATAAAAGTAAGTGTGTGTTGGCTGGCTGTATCTGTCAGTAAGTAGGTAGTGCAGACAGAATTCAAGTGATTCAGACCACTGGATTTTGCTGATCCCTGGCATGACCTACTCCTGTTTCCTCAGCGTGCCTTTCAGGAAAGGGAAATAAATCAATTCAGCATCAGAAATACCCTAAAAATATTACACTTGTAAGGGCTTGTTATGGCACAAAAATTTCAGAGTCACAGAAAGGGTGTATTTGGCTAAAGAAAAGAGAAGCTTAGAGGTCCAGATTGTCCAAAGTAAATTACTTTATGCCTGTAATGCAGGGCAGGGAGCCACTTTCTAATAGGAAAGAAGTGTTACCTAGAAAGTGAGCTATAAGTCCTAACTGTATGTTAGAAATGCATAATACTGCTCTTGTTTAACCGGAGTCTTTTCATATTGACAGATGAATATTGCTGATGAATAACAAAGCTATAGTGATGGATATTTGTACATTAATTCCTGGAAAGATCAGAAACTCCTTTTAACCAACCTCATCACTGTTTCACTGTCCTTTTATTAAATATTATTATATTTAGCTTCATTAAAGACAGTCTCTCCTCTGGCTGTTGGTACCATTCATAAAGCATGCGTGAGATTAAATTTTTTGTCCAATTTACCTATCTCTATAAAAGTCAGAGTCTGGATACTGTGCTTTTCCTCAGATCATATATTAAAACTTTTTCTTATTTTGGGGTGGGCAAAAGAATACTTCTAAGTCCTGTTTGTTTTCACTGAGTGTGCTTGCAGAGTTCTTAGCAGTCATGAAGCTAGCAAGGCTTTTAGTGTAAATTCGTCATGATTTTTAATATGAAAAGTCAGATAAATTACACTTAAGCCTAGCACAGTTGTTTGGACTGCAATGTGTCATCATAGAGGAGAGACCAATTGTCTTGGGTTCCGTGTTGTGTGGATATGATAGGACAGCAAATTCCAATAACTCTGAGTACTTTTACAGTTATATGCAGGATAATATTTCCTTGGTTTTATTTCCCCCTGAGTAAAACACCTGAAGATTTTCTATAGAAAAATGTGCCTTCGTTATATTCTTCTTTCCCATAAAACAAAAATCTGCAGCAATAATAATGTATTCATAAGGGCAAGACAGTTTCTTGAAGCCAAGACAATTGAAGTTTGAAGGGATGGAGAGGAAGGAAAAGAAAGCAATGACTGGAGGTTTGTGGAACCAGTAGTTTTGAGTCTCCTCTGCACTAACCAATGGATAGAAAAGCGGTCTTTTTTTCATTTATTTTTAAGTGTATTTATTTTAAATGTGTTTTTCTCCTCAGACTTTAGAATCTAGTGCCTTTCCTTCTTCCTTCACCTTCCATGCAGGACTTCGGATATCATTGGTTTCTGAATTAAACATTCTGGGGTAGAGGATATTGTGTGAAATAAAAATAAGATATAAAGCTTTCAAACTGTGATTATACAAGCCTGTTTCAAAATACAAAAGTCTATCCTGTGTTGTTCTGGCATGTAAGAAACTTGTCTTACTGCTATGAGGGGGGGTAAAAGTCATCATTTATGGCTATGCTTTTTCACATAGACTTGTATAGAAAAATGTCATGATCTAGTTGTCAGAGGTGCCAAAGACACTCAGTGTCCATTGGCTTATGTAAGATTTATGAGTGCTTGAAGCCAATTTTTTTAAATTTGAGCTACTGCATTGTTATTCTAATCTTTTAGCTTACTGGGCTTCTGTGTAGAAGATTAAATAGACTGATGCTGTTGAAAAGGAATTGATTTCAGAGTACTGTATATATTTCAAAACATTCTGAGTGATAGCTATGAAAAGCAATCTATTTCAGCTGTAACAAATCTTTTTATCAAAGGACCAATATGCCAGGAATCTGACGGCAAAGCCAGAAGCTGCATTTTCCAGCACATGTGAAAGAGTATTCCTACAGAAACTTTGTTCCTGTGCAGACAAGTAGCTGCAGTAAACCAATTAGTGTATGTACATTAGATGTTTTTGCAAAATACTCTTTACATGTTGTATAACACTATGGTCTGAAGCTCCACTTTTCTTCCCCTTTATTTTAGTAGCTTAAGGAAAAAGCATATTCTTCCACGATAAAATATTTATAAACTGTCAAACACAAATTAGAATGCCAAACCTAAGGCGAATTCTACATGCTACAGTACAACTGCTCCTTGTGCTTTTTACAATCTTTGTTTATGAGTTTGGAGAATCCCCAAAGATTTGATGAATGGGGAATACTCCTGTGTCTGACTTGATGATCTTGGCAGCCTCTTTGTTATACTGCACAGAGACTCCTGGGTTGCTGCTGGGATTGCTCTGTACAGATTTGCACATGAGCTACAATGCTAATCAGCAGATTGGGCAAGGCTTCCCAACTGGTCATCATCCCATTTTTATAAATGTAGTAATCAAATTTGGATTCGGTAAAGCACATGTGCACAGTGAGATCTTGCCAGCAGAGACACTGCTGCCTGCAGCTCGGGGCGTCGGAGCATCTCTCCTTTCCTGCTGTGAGTGAGAGCGTGTCACTATCAGGGAGAAAGCTGTGTACTTTCTTGAGCTATAGGGAGGTGTCCTGACTATCTGGATATTATTCTGTGTTCTGCTGTCAATTTGCTAAGAGTGGCTAATACAGTCCTTCAGTTCCTGTCTCAGCAGGGTATGGTGTCCAGCAGTGTGCTGGAAACAGTGGCCATAGTGCCAGGGTTGTTGGAGTTATTTCAGACTCAGGTGTGTGAAAATCTTCATTGTGTGTTTCTTCACCTGTCAGTGCTGCTCACATAGACCTACATGAACTGATGAACTGTTGGCTTGCTCCATGCAATTGCCATTACTCTCTGTATATAATTTCTGTTCAATTTAATATTAATGTTTCATTTGTCTAAACCATAAAGTAAGAAACGTGCTATCTCAGCAATTTATGAATTGTCATATATACACCTGGCACTTCTTCATGCCTAGGAATAGTAATAGCAAATAGTAATTTTTAAATGCAGGTGTCTCTAGGTCACAGTTGCAACCAGAGTAGCATGTAGGAACCAAAAGAAGATTGGGAAAAAACTTTTCATCCATGATGATTTCAATAAGCTGTGGAATACTTTAAATTTATTGTTCATTGACAAAATCTAGTGATTAAGTCAATGTGATTTCTGCAGTTAACTTTTAAAATATTTGAAATTTTGATTGCGTTTTAGCCAGCTCATGCAGAAAAATTCAAGGCAGTATAAACCATGTATTTTAGGCAGGAAGGGATCATTATTGATAACATTCATAAATTTAATATTACTTCCATGTAGGTGTCTTAAAGAAAGTTAAGTTTTCTTTCAGTATCCTTTATCACATTTATGTTGAAATTCGACTCTCAGTGATGAGAGATCATGCAAGGTATAATGGAGAATGATCAGAGATGGAGGACACCCTGATCTAATCAAGAATGACGTTTTCCATGCTTCTAATTTCATGTAACATCCTTAACTTAAAAACAGGGTAAACTGTGACATGGATGCTAGGATAACATGTGAGTTTTTCATTTTTTAACATGTGAGTTTTTCATTGTTATACTGAACATGGGATTTTGTTGTCAGGTACCTGACGGATGGCGGGCTGGGGCTGTACACGCGACGGCTGAACCGGCTGCCCGACAGTATGGCCACAGTGCGGGAGACGCTGCAGCGCAGCACAGCCCTAGGGCTCGGCGACGCCGACAGGTATGGAGGGGGCTGAGCACCCATGGCAATCCAGGCACTCCATGCATATATATCAGTTTCTCCAGTATATTTTAGGTGGAGATGTCAGGAGAAATGCTGGGTTTATGTCTCCCAGGTGCTTTGCTGGAATTTTCCCCATGTTTTTGTGGATGGGAGGCAACACAAGTGTGAAACTCCTGTTTTAGTAGTGTTTGAAATAGAAAGGATTGAATTCTCTCCTCATGTTCATTGATTCTCCTCCAATTCCATTGATTCAATGTGAACAGTCAAGGCCCAATGTGAAGAATTAGGGGACTGGAAATCCATAATTTATGGGAGTGCAGTCACAAAGGAACGCAGTGAAATATTCTGTTAATCTTGATATAAATGGGTTAAATACTGTTGCTTTTAATAAGGTCAGCACATAGCTGCTTCTTTCCCTTCCAAAGCCTATCAGTGCTACTGTTGATGCAGTAAGTGACCTATATCCTTCTTCTTCCATGACGGGCCTCTAAGTATAAAACAATGAATTTTGGGGTACACATTCCAATTTTTGAACTAAAAGTTTTTTATCTTTTTGCTATCTGTAAGTAATTTCCAGGACATAATGCACTTCACTGAGCTTGATATTATTATTGATACTTCATAGTGGTATATCACTAAAGAAACACAAGTGATGGAGAATCTAGCCTTGTTTGCTAACCAAACTAAATCTAAATCTGCCAAGATTTAGAACTAAATGGCGTCCTCATGATATTACTAAAGAGCAGGATGTCAAATCTAAACAAAAGAACTAAAACCTCTCAGAGAATCCCAGCTCAGTTTGAATTACAGGTCAACATGTGCTTGCCAGTTGTAAAATATGCCTGGATTTTTCCAGGAGCTCATATCTCTTTCTGAAATTTGCAGCTTAAAATCCAACCACCACTCATTGCTTGGTCCTGTGGGAGAGGGTGTTTCCACCTTGTAATGCAACTGGAGACAAATCAAGTGTCTTCCTCTTCTAGAGCTCCTGTGGCTTCTGAACATTGCCACAGAGTAGCAAAAGCTTCTTTTTAAAATTCAACATTTGTCTAAGATGAAGTATGTTGTTGTTTAAGTAAACAGCTTTCTGGAGAGACAGTGATACATTCCTGTCATTGGTTCCTTCCCCCACCCAATATTTTCTGTGCTTGCAACACTTTCTGTTTGTTGAGCTCCATCACTAAAGATACCACACATCAGGCACCCATAAAGAACATTTGACAAGAGGGATTATTTGTGTATTTAAATGTGTTCCACCTAGAATGGGGCTGTGACCCACTGAAATGCAATCCCTAGATTGTCAGTTGTTTCAGCTTTGAAAATCATTCTTTCAGTTCACTTCATTTACACACAATTAAGACTCTGCATGGCAGAAAAAATTATCCTTGGCCCCAGAGCTGGTGATACTATGATGTGTTGCTTCAATTTATTCTTCTCTATTTAGAATATAATACCTTATGCAGGAGATGAGGGGTTTCTGACAGTAGGGCAGTGATTTAAAAATATCTCCTCTTTGCTTGCTGGGTGACCATGATGTGCAGTTTAAACAAAAAAATAATCTTAGTTCATGGAGTTTTCTGGAATTAAAATGGGCATAAGAAAAAGGAATAAAACTGTGCAGTAATTAATTCTTCATTCTGTGAGGCAATGAGCAGAGGTGCTGAGTTACTCTATTGGTACATGCAGAAAACATATTAAGATTCTATTTAACTTGTTTGAAACAGATGTTAACCGAATGCATGGAAGAACAAGTGTGAAAGACTGTGAACCTGTGAGCATGAGGTTAATCATTAAAAAGTTATCAGAGGAATTTTTGCAATATGATAGCTTGTTTAGGTTCTTATGCTATTAATTGTAGAAGTTTAGTTGTGAGGCTTTTATTCATTGGCTCTGGTAAGGTAAAGCATAAACCTTACAAGGTACATTTTCCCCTGCAGCAGGGAAATCCAAACAAGAGCATTGAATTTTATACTTGCTTGCAAGGTTAATGGAATCATTGCACAACACAGCTGAGCTTACTTTTTGGCTTCAAGATAATTCCAGTTTGTCTAGAGCAAAGGCATTTTAAATCAAAAAGGGCATTAAAATACCTCTTTATTTAGTTTGTGATTGTTTTTTCAATTTAGTTCGGGATTTTTTTTTTTTTTCAAAGTTGGAAATAAATATCCTATTGTTTTGTCTGTTCTCTATATATATGGACTTGGTGTGTACCATCTGGTTATTTAAGTAGATTCACATTGTCAGACACAGCTGCTCAATCTGAGACTAAATCTAGATCTTGCCTTCATGCACATAACTTGCATTTGTAATATGTGTAGGTAGGTTAGATCTGCATAAATCTTTCTGTCATTGCTTACCTGTGTAAGCTGTTATTTAGAGGAGATAACTCAGACCTGTGCTGATTTATCATATCCTTGTGACTGGGACAGGAGACTGCGAATGTGGGCTTGGCAGGAGTAACTTTAATGTTATCATGGTAGTGTCTATATGACCTTTTAAAAAATCATCAGTGACAAAGTGCTTAAGAAACTACTGCTGAGCATGATTGACTTTGATTGTTTACAACTTACAGCTCTATTTGAGGTTGCATGAATTACCTGGCTTTGCATAAAGGCATAGAAAGGTTTTCCCAGCTCCTGACTGTAAAGACTTGTTTTGTTAGAGTGTGGCTTGTGTTGTCTTTTTGCTTCCAGCAACTACAGCATTGATGGACTGTATTTAAAACAGTAAAAATAGTGCAGAGCTTGCTCTTCAAGAATGCATCAGTATCCTGATCACATCTGGTGACTACAGTATCAGTCTTGTCACACACTTGGTTAAAAACAAGTCCACATTCCGATTAACTCTTAGACAGATTTGTGACTGAAGCTGCTTCCTGGCAGTCGGGATTTTAGAAGTATTTCCTGCTTTTGGAAAGATCTTTGAATAATCCCAGAGGAGACTGTGGAACCTGGTCAGGAGATGGACAGGAAAGAAGAATTAGAAGTAAGCAGAAACAGAGCAGAAGGCCAGAGGACATTCCATGCAGAGCACACATACTTTGGTATTAATAAGAGTATCATTGAGTGCAGCACAAATGGTAAAAATTATGGCTTTTAAAAATAGCTAAAGAGTAGTATTTTGCTGCTGTTTTGCTTCTCATAAAAACAGAAGTATGTTTAAATTCACAGACTGCAATTTAATTTCTTGAATCCTGCTACAGTGATGAGATTACTGCAAAGGTGGGCTAGTTCTTGGTGGTGGAGGGAGATTGTTGGATTGCCTTCATAACCAGGGGAACTTCGATCACACTTCAGAAGGGCTGAAAAGCAAGGTGAAGCAAGACATCAAGTTGGGGGAAATATTCACCTGCTTTGAAAAGTGGGGAGAGAAGATGCCACTGCTTTTTGAGTGAGGCAGATTCGATTGAAAGCAGAACTACAGTCATGGTGCTGGTGAGCATTGCTTAAGAAGCTACATCAAATTTCCTTTAAGCTGCACCAAATTACCTTTTTTATTTTTTTTTCCTTTGTCAGGTGCTGATTTATAGTAGACAATGGAAAAGTTTATAATATAAGGAAAAGAAAAAGGAAATTTTTGTTAAGATACTCTTTGTGTAGTTTTATGGTAGAATGAAACAGCCTAAAGTCCTGACTGTGGTTTCAGTTTTTCTTCTCAATTGAAACAATGAAGCTAAAGTTAAATGCAGGTGTAGCAGAACTTCTCCATCACTTCCCATTTCATCATTGCTGGAGTTTTATTGCTCTAGCAGAGGTAGCACAATGCATAAGAAAAGCGGCAAAACAGGGAAAATGGTTCTGAAATACATATCTATAGACACATAGACTGGATAATCTTTATCTTAAATTGTTAAAACATGACTGAGTTGTATCTTAAACTTCAGGTGGACCCAATTGCTGTAATAATATGTAGAAATAGATATTCCTGCCTTCTAATGGCAGTGGAATTCCCATCATCTCTTTCCCCCACAGCATCTCCCTGCCCTGCAGTGCTCTCTCAGGGGTGTTGACATAAGTGTTTGTGGAGTTTCACTGTAAAGGCACTTGCTGGGATATTCCTCTGGTGTTTTGTGTGAATGAATTTGCAGAGGGAGGATGTCTCTTCTGTCAGAAGGAGTAACTACATCCATTGAAGTCATCTGCAGACCTCAGGAGGTCTCAGCTGAGGAAGTTGATGCCATACTATTTCCACTCTGCCTGGAAGATTACATAACATCAGTTCACACTTCCTTCGCTTCCAGAATATCCTGGCAGTTGCACTTGCATTGAGTTGCTATGATTAAGATATCATACATAAATAATGTACATAAAAAGTATTTTTGAGCGTTCATTGCTCCATGTGCAGTGAGTCACTGCAATTTATGTATATATGCCCAACTAGAGTTGCTTAACAGCAAAGTCACAGGACTGGTGAAATGATTCATACCTAGCAGATCATCTGCCCTGCTTGACCATCTGTTTGGATTTTATCACTAAATTAGAAAAAAATGCTACTGCTTCTAAATATGCAGGTTGTACCTTGGTACCTGTAGATATCCATCTCTCTGTCTTTGAAAGATCCCACATTTATCTTGAAAACTGACTCTCAGAAGCAGGGGAAATTCACATTGCAAAGGTTCTTTGAAGTTTATGGCCCTGGGATTTTCTGATTAGAATCACAATACCATATGCTTTTATTTTCCAAGGAATCTTTCCACAAGCTGCAATCCGAAGTTTTAGATAACATAAAGTAATTGCAAAGTTAAGCAACAATTAGTAGTTCAAAACAAAGGTATAGTAGCTATACCTGGGGGCTGAAATGAGCATTCCCAAAAGGAAGAAAAGGACACCACATGCAAACATGGTTAGTCAAGGGAAGCAGTGTCTTTTGAGAGATCTGGTTCAGTAGTCTAAAAGATGATAAAGTTTTTGTAAAGTTTTCTTCAGGTCTAGAAGCAAAACTTTTCATTACCTAACACAAGCTTTGTGTGAATTTGTTCAGTAGGCACAGTAATAATTGTTTTCCTTATTTTTATTTGTTGGGGTGTGTACATGCAGTACACTGGATGAAGTATTCTGGACAGTACTTCTGTAGGATTTGGTGGTGTTAATTCTGTTTAGAAAGGCATAATGGAATAGAGATAGGTTTGTTTCTCAGGCTTGGTCTGATTTTATGCACTGCATGATGGCAGCTAAGAGTGTGATTCCAACAACCAACTTAGTGAGATTGGGAGGTCTTTGAAGGCTAGAGAGAGTTTTGAGGAGGGGATGACTTAAGGAAATAGGTAATTTTTCGGCATAAATTGTGTAAAAATTTCTATCCAGGCTCCAAAATACTGTGTCATGTAGCAGATGTATGATTGACCTGTGGAGTCTGGCTGTTGAAGCAGTTTTATGTCCCCAAGGAAAAGCAATTGTAATTTTACAAAAATCTAGTAAACTGACTTTTAGTAAAATTAGAATTGGTTTTCCTTGGGGACAGTTCCTTCTCCATGTATTCATGTCCTTACTGCAGTAAGGATGTGTGCATTCAAGAAGGCAAGAATTGTCCTATTCTTTTCTTACTCAGGTATTCAGGTATTCTCTAGTACCTGGTTTAATACTTCCGCAGGCTGACAAGGCAGCTGAGAGCAGTTATTTGCCTTTTTCAAGAATTCTTCATATGAGAAGGTGCAATTCTACCACTCTACTAAAACCAACCAAACAAAACACTCTGCATGCTCTTCCCTCCAAAGTCAGTTGATTGGGCAATCTTCATGTGCTTGGTTATCACTCTAGCTCTAATCCTCTTCAGAATTGCCTGTTTTGATTAGATGTAAACATATGTAAGAGATAGTCTGGATCTAGGCTTTAGGGGTTGCATTTCTTGTTGAAACCTTTCCCCTGTTATCATGCCCCTTACTTTTATAGCTGTGATTCTCATTCTGCATTCCTTTATATTTTAGGGTGTATTTACATCTTTTATATAGCATTTAAGTAAAATGTTCAGGCCAGTTCACTACTAAGCTAAAGGAAGGTGGGAGGTACCCTCATGAGAGCCACTCATCATGACCAAGCCAGGACTTCTTTTTGCCCATGCAAACAGTTTGTATTTCCCTGGAAGGCAGCGCGGTAGTGTGTGGAGAGGTGAAGGGATCTTGAATTTTCCAGAACTGTGAGTGCTGATTCTGTGAAAACGGGGGAAACTGCCTGATTTAAGCAGCTGAATAATTTGCATCTAGGGATGGCAAAATCACGATTCTACACCACTGGAACTAGATTTTCCTGAAGAGATGCTTCCTTTCATACACCCCCACTCAATGTATATAGGTATAAAGTTGTGCTGATTTGGAGGCTCTTCTGAAACCCTCTATTTCTGGTTCCACTGCCAGAGATTAGCAGTGTCTTTTCTGTATGAAGTGGCTTTCAAAACATTTTGTGGGAAATTAAGCTTGTATTCCAAGGGTAAACAAGATTGTAGATACAAAGACCATTTTGAACTTTATCAGAGTCTTTGTGCTTTGCATGACAAACCGAAGAATGTAAAATGCTTGCTGACACAGAGCAGACTTTGTTGTTTGGTTTTCCATGTCGAATGGCAAGAGAGTCAACACAGTCTCACAACTGACCTACACCAGTAACCTCTGAGTTTGGGATTTGGAGATTGAATAGATAAAACTAATAGTAGACAGTTGTCAGGCTCCCAAAACAGAATCCCATTTTGGGGCTGTTTGAAGAGCATGGAAGCTCATTGTGGCTGTAATGCGAATTTCTAGACTGGTGATTTTTTTCAAATATTGTGTTTATTATTAAATACCTCATTACTGGAAAATCTTCATGTTCTCCTTTTGATCTTTGTTTATCTATCTTTGTTGTCTGTAGTTGTAAATTTCAATATTTATTTGTTTTTCCTCCTGCTATACGACTATGTACTCTCTTGTAATTATAACAATTATCTGTTAGAATTTTCTTCCATGGTAATAGAAATATTAATGTTAATAGCCAGGATCTCAGCTTTCTTTTTAGCAGATGAATGTTTCCTGTAATGGTATTGTTTGGAAAATTGCATCAGAATTCTGAGTCCAAATGTAAGATGCACGTGTTTTCCTGTATGCATGCTCTTCTGAGCTTTGCTGGAGTCCTGCCTTCCTGCCTTCCTGCCTTCCTGCCTTCCTTCCCTCCAGATTCTTGGATCTGCTGCTTATGTCACATTATTCCTTATTGTCATGGTAACTTCCTTGGTGTCTCAAACAGATATTCCATATTGGGAGCGCATTCACTTCTTATCTGTAGATCCTATCCTGCTCTTCTCAATTCCTCAGCTTCCTCACAACATAGGGATTTTTCAGCAGTAGGATAAGGTGACTTTGTGACCTTTTTATTACAGCTAATAAGATTCACCATGGCGTTGAGACTCCACAGAACTAGCAGTCTACTTTTCTCCTGGTCTTTCTGCATTGAGCTTCAAAATCCTGAGACTTAAACTCCTCAGTGTTGCACAGCTCCATGGGGCTTAAAAACACTCTGCTATTGTATAAACAGGCATTAAGTCTTTCACATGATGTTCTTATGTTGCTTAAGTATATGCAGTTAAATATACATTTGGCCAGGATAATTGCACACTCCACAGTGGAAACACTTGGAATGACTTTGTGCTGCTACAGCAGTATTATGGGAACATGTGCAATTTGTTTTTATTAGTCAAAGTTTTATTATATTTTTCACTAAAAATAAAACATCTAATTTTATTGAAACTGATTGCTGCAATTTGAGGCTAATTAATTTGATGTAAGTTGCATTGGAACACATGAAACCTGTGCGCAGGGTTAGCACAGGGAGCCTCAGTAGCCAGCCCTTTGCTAGAGGCTGTGTTTATGTGTGTCCAGGTATAGATGGTCAATAAGTAGCCAGGGGATAAATTCTAAACACTGGAAGTTGGATTAGTGCCTGAGCAAAGTCCAAGGGCTGAGGTCAGCTCTTTTTAACTATATGTTATTTTTTTGTTGTTTCTTAACTTACAAAGGCTCAGCTCAGCAGCTACTGTGGAGTTACCATGTGCTCTCTCCAGCCCCAATTAATATCTTAATCTTTTAAATCTAATTTTAATTTTAACGTTTATCTTTTCTGATTATGTTGTTAGCTTAAGTTAATTTTCATATATATCAACTAATTCATTCATTTTGGTTTGAGGAAAATGAGCAAACCACCTTGAGTATTCAAAAAGGTTTCATTCCCTCTTTCGTGTTCATTGTCAAGGTTGATTTATTCTTGTTATGAAACTTGCAGCTAGAAATAATCTTCATAAAATGACTTAATACCTTAAAGATTTCTTTGAAACTATTCATATTATTTGAACTCATATGCGCATGCATAGTTTTATGCAAAGACTTAATTTTTGTTTTCAGGCATGACTGAAACATAACACTGCATTTGCAGAACTGGAACTGTTTTGAATGCAGAAGGGATGAACAGAATATTATCAGGAAGTGGCTGCAGATGTATTTATAGTGAAAAACTGTATCTCTGTGGAAAAAAAGATGAGAGGTGGAAGGAGAAGGAAGGATCACCAACATGAGCCTATGGGAAAGAAACATGAGTATACTGTGCCAGGTCAAGTTCACAGAGGTTACATTCACCCACCTGTGTTTTGGGACACACCCACCTGTGTGTATCCTCTGTCTGCTCCTAGGGAGAGAATTTATTTATTTGTGCTTTGAGAGCATTTCTGAAGCAAAGGACTCATGAGGGGGATCAGGTGGTGGAAAGAAGTCTGCATTTACAGACTAATGGAAAGACAGAAATTTTCTGAAATCAAAAGACTGATTTTTGAACTGAAGTCAGGCTATGATTTCATGCTCTTTTTTCTATTGAAATTCTTTGTTGGCTTCTAACTATGACCACTGAGTTGTTTCTTTCATAAATAGAGGTTATAAGCCAAAATGCCGTATGGCAACAGGAAGTTCCTTGTTATTTCTTTTGGTCTAAGTGTGCTGGTGGTTTGATGTCCAGCATGAACACCCAGAGGGCAGAATCAGAGGTGTGACTTCTATGGTGTGACTTAGAGTTTTGGTCCCTTTCTGCAGTAACTTCTGACCAATTCTCATTTCTCACACGAACTGACTTTACATCAGCTGTAGTGAGCTAAACATGTGACTGATAAAATAATAACTTTTCTGTGAGTCATACCATATGCTCCCCTCTCTCCACCAGCACAATTCTGGTCATTCTTTTCTGAGAGTTATTTTAACTTTCCTGCATCATCCCCTCTATGCCACCAGTTTTCTTTCCCTTGCAGCCATCCATCACTTTCCAAACAATGCCTTTTGCAGTTGGGTGGGCTTTCATCACATCTACCTGTATTCTCAGCAAATTACTGCAGCTCAAATTTGCCCATGAAATGTGTTTGAATCTTGAAGTCACTCCCCCTTTGGGTACATTCTTCTCTTATTTATTGACATTGAGCTCTGATTTCACCTCCTGATTTTAACACCCTTAAAATGAGGGTTGCAATATATGGTAATGTAGTTGAACTTATTATGGCAATGTGTAGGTTATCAAATCATTTAGGAACAAGGGATTATTTTAGAAATTAAAAAATGAGAGCCAAAGGTAACTTATGACTTGGCTAAGCAAGCCTGGGTGAGGTTCTGAGAAAATAAGGAAACTTTCTTTGGACATTTTCAGGAATAGTAGTGAACTGTAGCTATAATTTTAGTAGAATGGCTTCAAGGCAGACAAGGAAAACAGGGTAAATAGAAGAAAAACCTCTGTGGACTTACTATCTGATAAACTAATCTCTGAGAACTCTGTTCTTTGTGTCTTTGAACCAAAGCACAATCACACATTAGAAGGAAAGTGGTAAGAATAACCAAGAAGGGGTTTTCCAGATGAATCTTTGTTTATTTCTTTATTAATCTTGAAGGCAAGGACTTTCTTCAGTTTGTTAGGTGTGCCTGTTAAAATGCTAAATAAGAATGTGTACATTAATCTACCTAGTAATCTGGTTTTTAATTGTGTGGAGAGAGTGCAGGATGCATCTACTGAGTTGTCCTTTCATCCTGTCTTCCCTTGTGTGATTCAGTTGACTGAAGTCTCTAAACAAATATATCCAATGACCATTCCTTAATTCTAGAGGAATTCATTGAAACAGAGCGGTGTTTATAAGTCCTAGTTTAAGTCTCTGTGAGACACCATTTCACAGCTCAGCATTAATTAGATGGCCACATTCTGCCAATATTGAAATGGGCTGGTTTAAAATTATTTCATTATTGCACATGGATAAAACAGAAAATAAGAGTTTGGGTTTTGTTCTTTTTGTTTGTTTGGTTGGTTGGTTTTTGTTTTTTCCTTACAGACTACTGATGCAGTAGTGATTAAGGTCATAATGTCCAAAGTTTAGTTGAGGTTATTGCTGTGCCTAACTGGAGCAAGTATCTCTGTTTTGGCTTCCTGTGTTAGGGTTGTTTCTGTAAAAATATTTCTCCCTGTCTCTCCTGCCAAATTATTTGCTGGAAATAATACCAACATAAGATACTGAAAGGTGTTGATTGGACTCTTGAGTATTGTGGAACTATCAGGACAGGAAGTAGGATGGAAAAAATTCAGGTTAAAGTTCTTGAACTCTCACATCTCCCCCAGCTGTTTTAACTATGAAAATTAACAAGGGGCCCAAGGGAGTTATCTTAGTGTTGTGAAGTCACATTTTTTCATAAATCAACAGGATATTTAATTTAAAATTTCCAAATTTCTCTAAAGCAGAGGTGTTTGCTGTAGCAATGGCAGAGCTGGCAGTTGGCTTGCCAAATGAGAGGTAGCATGACAGTGCCTTAAAGCTACTACTTAATATAAATTTACTACTTAATATAAATTTCCGACACATTTCCAGTCACTTCTGGACATTTCTGGTCATTTCTCAGCTGCTTATGTTGTGCTACTGTGGTGTAAAGGTGTTTCTGATCACAACAGGCAGAGAGTTGTGGTTGCTCAGCCTGGAGAAGAGAAGGTTCCAGGGAGAACTGTGAGTCCCTTCAGTGCCTAAAGGGGCTGCAAGAAAGGGACTTTGAACAAGGGCCTGGAGCGACAGGACAAGGGGGACTGGTTTCACATTGACAGGGTGGGTTTAGAAGAGATATTTGGTAGAAATTCTTTACTGTGGAGATGGTGAGGCCCTGGCACAGGCTGTGAATGCTGTAAATGCTGTAAATGCTTCGTCCCTGGAAGTGTTCAAGGCCAGACTGGATGGAGCCCTAAGCAACCTGATCTACTGGAAGGTGGCCCTGCTCAAGGCAGTTGGGTTGGAACGAGATGATCTTTGAACCCAAAGTGCAGTATGAGTCTGTGCTGGTTCCCTGTGTCACAGCCATTTGTCATTGTAGAACAGTGATCCACCACCTCCAGGAGGCCCAACATTCAGCTCGACTTTCCATCTAAATTTGTTTTTTCTTTTCTTTTTTTCTAGTTACTCTTCACATACATTCTTAGCTTCCCTTCATGTCTTACCCTCTCTGCTCTCCAGGGCCCTCCAGAACCAAATAAATATTTTGTACTGCAGGAAAAGCCTTCTGCGGTGAGATCGATACAACTCATCATTAAAAGCATGTCTTACTTTCTAATGATTCTTAAGAACTGCTGTTCTGTTTTTAACCAAGACCAAGGTCCATCCTTAGGTTGGCACACTGCTTGGAAAATTTCAGGCCGAACATCTCAGTTTTGGCGAAGTGATAAATAATTGAACTCATTCACCCTGCTAATTAGTTCATTACTGTAACTGAAGCAGTGGGTGTAGCCTCTGAGAGAACAAAGTTGCGCTGTGAAAACCAGCGGGGCTGGGGGAGGGATTACTGGCTGAGGAACAGTTTTGCAAGTTTTTGCTCTCACAGAAGTGGTAGGAGCGTTTAAGGAGCTCTGCAGAGATCCTGGGACCTCGAGACTTCTGCGGGGATAGGGAGTGGAGCAGGGACGCAGTGCCAGCAGCAGTGATCTGGAGCTCTAAGCAGGCGCAGCAAGCCATGCTCACCTGCTGAAAAGTAGAAAAATCGTATTTTTCTGTTACATTTCATGGCTGGAACGATTAAAAGGTTAAATTCTTCTGAAGTAAGGATAGGAGGGGTAGGCATGATATAGGGAAAGATTTATGACTTTGCACAGTTGAGCTTTTGTTTTCTCACACTTTATTTCTTTAAAAAAAGAAAAGAAAAAAAAAAAAAAGGAATATGGAAAGAAGCCTAGCTGCTGCTTTAAATTTGTTATCAGTTAGGAATTAGAGATAATGTGGGTGAAGGGATCGTTTGGGCAGGCTTCGGTTCGGCCGCTGGCGCGGGAGGGGAGAGGCTCCGCAGAGCTTTGAACTGCATCAGATGCTCGAGGGCAATTAAACACACAAGACTTCTACCCTTAAAGAAGGGGACCAAAGGGAGTCTCCTATTTTCTATGCTGATAATCAGCAAGAGGAGTGAAGAATGTGTAAACGAAGAAGGAAAAGATGGTGCCAATGTGGGGATGGAGGATGTCAGACCCCAGCAGGATGTCTGCTCCAGTTGCATCTCAATAAGTATGCTAATAGTCGCTATTTCCAATGACATGATTTGCATTCAGATCATATACATGTTAATTACGCTATGCCCATAGCCAGTAATGCACATCTTAGGTCTTGTCTTCAAGCATTTTCATGTGTAAAATGATGCAGCATGAAAATGAATATTGCAAAGTTTTCACGTGCAAATAAATAGCTGATAGAATAAAGAGCCAGCCAGACAGCCCTGAGATAACCAGGAATACCAGGGGCAATTGTAGACGAAGCCCAGGATTAGTGTCACTTCTGGCTCTGTCAACACGTGTCCTTGCACCTGATTGTAAAGAAAATAAAATTAAACAAAAAGTTGCATGATAATGCCATGAGGCATGATAATAATTAACCCCTTGTTGATTAATTACTAGATGCATGCTTGTGAACACTGCTATAGCGTTTACTAGAGCACAAAATTTAGTAGTTTTATTCTGACTAGAGGTGGGGGGGCAGAAGGTGGGCCCTGGCTCTTTGGAGGGGTGGGATAATGTGGGCAGAGTTACTCCATCGAAAAAATGCTTATATAGGTTATGTGGCATTCCAGACTTAACATTTAACACAGTTCGTAAGATATATGATATAAATATTTACCTGTTAAGAAACTGTAAGAATGTAACATAACAGTTAATTACCAGGTTAATTTTTCATGTATCAGATAATCTAGGCCCTACAAGGCACAGGTGTTCGAAATTAGTGGTTCTGTTTCAAAGGAAAACAACTGTTACATGCAGTAGCTCGCCATGTCAATATTCAGTTGTTATTGCCATCAGTTTTCCAGCGTCTTACTGCAGTCCAAACGTGTGTATGTTCTGGTCAGGAAAGAGCAAGAGGTTTCATTGTTTGCAAGAAGAGTGTTTTCTCTATTTGCAAGTAATCTTTGACCATAGAAATGGTGGAGTTGTTTAAAAGTTGATCTTTTGCTAAAAGCAAGTTTGCCTGCTGAATTTTTCCCTAGTTAAGCGTCTGTGAAGCTGTCGGTAGCTCTCTGAAATGCAGCCAATCTGAAGGACCATTCTCAGGTTATTTTCAGTTATGATTTTATTAGGGCTTAGCTGAGGTCAGAAGTTCACCCAGGCGAGTTGTGATTATCACAGGTGTTTATGAGATAAGGAGTTTCATGGAGGACACACCTTTAATCTGCTGCATGTTTTAAATATTAGTTTAAATTTAGTGCCTTATCGTTCGTGCTTGGACTTTTTTTGCTGCTCAATTAAGAATTTCTATTTTGTTTCTAGAGCAATTAGTCCATCAGAGTTGTCAGCATTTTAAACAATACCTGAGAGCTAGGAGAAAATTTTATTAAAAATTATGCACTGGTTAGAGCTGCTGTCTTGTAGGTAAGTGGTTTTATTCAGTTAATTTTGTTTTAGGAAGATTACAAATCTAGAAAAACCTTAGTTTACATAACCAGGTATGGATAAAAGTGGCAGGGAGGAGAAATGTCCAAAATTCTATATTGCATTAAGAGTCTACTGTGAATTTGGAATTGGCAGTTAGTCTATTTGATGGACAGAAACAATAAAAATAGGACAAAAACAGTTCATGTGAAAAAGCACCTCCAAAGAGTGGAAATACTTTGCAAGGTAACCTGAGAAGGAGTGATGTCTTTTGGCTCAGATACAGTCTTTGGAACACCCTAGTGTTGTACAGGTGGAGTAGATCTCTTTGTTTTAGAAGAAAAAGTACAAATGGACTCTCAAAAATAAAGGAAAATAGTTTTGTTGTTGAAGTTGAGAGTTTGTGTCATTGTTCTTTGCAGATTATGCAGTTGAAGTGTTTATCTGGTTTGAATGTTTATAGACTCAGTGATACAGATGATTTGCAAACACTACAGTGATACTAGCTTGATTTGGTAGCGGTATTTTCATTAGAATAAATGAGTTTACTTTCCTAGTGGGATGTGCAAGCTTTACGACATCCACAGCAGCAGTAAACAACTGTAAATTCAGAGACAGCTTTGAAGGGGGAAGGCTGAAGCTATTAAGATGGGTGAACTCTATTTATTATAGCTGAACAAGATACATACAGATGACAGCAGTGGTATTACATTAGGTCCCTGACATGGTTAATGACTGCTATTGATTTTACAGTAATGGTTTTCATATTTTATTGGGGCAGTGTGGGTAGGAAGATTAAATCAAGTTTTATAAGGCTTCTCAAAACCATACTGCAACTGCTTGGAGAGCTGCTTGCTCAGCCAGAAATATCTAATTCTTCAGATACCACACTTGGGATGTCCTTCTTGGGCCTGAATGCTAGCCTGTAATTCAAATTTTCTCTTTCTGAGCTGTTCTCTACCTTACTGCTTCTAGATGATGATTTGTTTAGCTTCTTTCATATCTGTTTCTGTTCTCCTCTCTATTGCTTGTTGATGTTAGAAAGCTCAGAAAAGGAACTGTAAATGACATACGCACATCTGTAATAGTTTCACCCCAAAGCATTTTTTCAGGGTCCCAAGAAAAAGAATTCCTGCCAGTTGCACTATGTTTATAAATCCGTTTGGTAGGATGAAATTGACAGTCTTAATGGTTGCAGGAGACAGTTAAGTCTTAGAACATTGTAGCAGTTCCTGTTTCTCTATTAAGCGGACTAGATTGGAAGTATTACAGTAATTTCATGATTAGAAGTCACACCTGAATAGAAGCTGTACTTCTGAGTAGCCAGGAAGACCACGGGATTTGTTCATATATAAGCCGCA
>VRYO01001881.1:448611-463175 GCA_009812075.1 Sialia sialis
TCCCCTGCCGGCCCGCCCCTCCTGGCAGCAGCGGCAACCCCGCCACCAGCCCGCCCGGCTCATCCCGCCTGGCAGCGGCAGCGACCCCACTGCTGGCCAGCTCGTCCCACTCCCCGGCAACCCTGCCGCCAGCCCGCCTGGCTCCTTGGCGGCTCTGCCGCCAGCAAGCCCGCCCCGCTCGGCAAAGCCCGCTCCCCACCTGCCCAGCCGCTGCTCTGTGGCAGCTCTCCACTTGGCCAGCTCTCACTTCCGGGTTGGCATTTCACTGGGATTTGTCCATAGATAAGCCGCACCTGAATATAAGCCGCACCACTGGGGTAGGCTGGATTCTTCAATGAAAAAGGTGCGGCTTATATTCGTGAAATTACTGTAATTTTTTTTTTCCTTAGTCAGTGGCATGTACGTTAAAATCTTTCTTGGCATAATTATGTTATTCAGAAAGAGGCCTGATTTTTATAGTATAGAGAAGGAAATAAAGAAGGCTGAATTTAAAACAATGGTAATGATACGTCATTCTTGTTTTTCACCACATTTGCTGCCCTTTAAGATCAGATTTTTTTCCATTTTATATCGACTGTTCTTAGTAATGGGCTATTTGTCTTACATATTTTAGCTGAGTTTGTTCATTTGTTGTATCTGGAAATATTAGCCTAGAAATCAGATGCAAAAGCAAATACATGTGTATGTAGTTCATATGTTGATAATGTTTCTCAGTCAAGGAGTTTGATACTTAATGTATTTAAATGTAAAAACATTTTGGATCATCCAAGTATAGCCCCTTGGATTCAGCATTCATTAGGAATTCCTCTCAGATAAGAATATGCAATCTAAATTGCTGTTCAACATCCCCCAGTTTTATTGGATTTTCTCCAGTTCCCTGCCTTTTTCTTTCTAGAAAGTGGCCATTTGTGTTTTTAACTCTGCTTATTCATTTGAAGTGGGCATAGTGAAAAGTATGCCTCACAACTGTGTCAACACAAGTGCTCCTTGGAGGCTACTGGCATTTTTTAAAGCCATCTTTGAAGTACGTGTTAAAATGTTATTAAACCATTTTTAATCATACATCACACACACACAAATAGTTGTCTTTTCCTCATCAGGTATGCATCTCGCCTTGCTGGAGGAAGCTGGGGCATTCCTTAGTGGTTGCTCAGTGAAAAGCAGCGCCTTGTAGGTGGATACTAAGTCTATCTCATACTGTGCAGTAATTATTAATACTACTCCGTATTTGAGTTTTCTGGTCAAATTCACAGTCTCTTGAGGGTCAGAATCCCCTTTCCCTAAAAGTCTCTTTGCCCAGTTCCTGTGCATTACAATACATGCCCATGCCGCAGCACATGCTGATGGTTCCTTTTTACTTTCTTCTATGTGATTTAAACAAAACCCCAAAGTATTCTACACTTCATGTGTTCACTTATAAAAATAAATAAATAAATCCACCCAACACTATCATAATATAATTTTCTACTCTCAGGAAAGCCTGAGGCAACAGAGGATTCTTCCCATTGAGATTTAAGGATGTGAAGAGTGTTTCAGAGCAGATATCCCTCAGTATGCAAACTCAGTGCCTCTGAAGAATAAGGGGAATTAAAAAATGAAGCTTCATTTTCCAGTTCTACTTTTCCTGTCTTCCAAGCTCACTTTGGAGCCTCACTGAAAACCCACAGGGTTGTACCATCCAGGGTTTATTTTCTACTGTATCTCCACTTGAGGGTTTATTTTGCTGCCAGTGTTCCTCTGGTTTTAGGTAGAACTGCTTTCCTAGGGTTAACAATTACACATGAGTTCAGTGAGTTGGGGCTTCTTTGTTTCTGTTTGATTTTTTTAAAAAATTACTTTAATGCAAAGGTTATTTGTTTAGGTAGTTACGTAGAGTTTTAGCCCTAAACTATCATGTGTAAGAGTGGTAATGGTGCAGTAGTGCTGCTGTAGTCCTGCTTTTATTTTCTCATGCAGATAATCAATGAAAGGACTCTGAAAGGTATATTTTTGTTCCATGTGCTCTAGTTCAAAGGATAGATGTGTGTTCAAAAGTATGTCTGAGTCATTGAAAATATGCTTTGGTGTTGCAAATGTTGTTTTTTGGCTTGTTTTTTGTTGTTGTTGGTTGGTTGGTTTGGGGGTTTTTGGGGAAATTTTTGGGGGTTTTTTGTTGTTTTTTTTTAATTTAAATAATCATAATGTCCTTTAGAAGGAAAGAACTGAAGGAGAAATCTTAAAAAATTGCTGTTGAGATTATTTTGAGACATTGGTTTACTCGGTGGTAATGGAATCTCTTCCATGGCAAGATGTGGCACATGCCTCATGCCACACGTTATCCAGCAGATTCCAAAGACTATGAAATGGGATATCTTTACAGCCTGTGCTGCTTTTGTTGCTTTTATAATCGTTCCAATTATCAAATGCAGTCATTTTATAAGGTCCTAACTGAGAGATCTCAGCTACTCAGAAACAAAAATAAAAATAATTTGGTATCTTGCAGTAAATCCACAATTTTCAGGCATTTTGGTGTTCTCCAAGGGAGTATTTGAAATGCAGCAAGAGATGAGCTGCCTTAACCTAGAATGCAAACCTGTAATTGTCTGTTTAGGCCTTGCAAATAAAATGGAATGAGGCATTTCTTTAATAAGGTTTTATTTTGCTGCAAGCAGATTTAGTTCAGTTCTGACCAGGATCACAGTGTGCCCAAGGTTAATGCGAATAGCACATGGATGTGGGGGGAAGAAACAAGGGATTGGAGGTGCAGTGATTTTATGGCACTGTGTCTTAGGACACTTTGCAGCCTTTTCTAAGCAGCTGTTCTTTAGGTAAATTAATATGTGGGGTCTCTTTACTTCTCCCTAACTTTAACTACCATAAAAGAACTTAATGTAAAGCTGTTCACAGCTTATCTCACCCCATTGCTATGTGAAACTTCTAACACAAATGCTTTCGTACACTGCAGCCATAACACACTAATCTTCTGAACTTCCTGACCCATAAAACTGTGATTATTGCTACATGTAAAATTCATCTGGAAATAGCCCTCTGTGTTTAGCGTTATGGGTATTACATTGCAAAATCCCTCCTTTGCAGTGGAGGGACTGCCAGGGAAGGAAAGGACAGTGGGGCTGTAGATGGGTGTAAGTGTAGTTCTGTACCTTAATGCTGTGAATTTGGCTTTATGTGGAATGGGGGAGCTGGTGATTCAACAGATGCAGTGTCCTGTTTGTTGGGATTTTTTTTTATCCCTAGATTACGGTTTCAGATTAGATTTTTTTTTTTTTTTAATTAGAATATTTCTGGCTATTCTTACTTGCCATTAGTAGTGGATCAGTCACTAATTTTCTATACAACTGCATGGGCAGATAATTAAGAAACATCACTTGTGAGAGGTATTTGGAGGAAGACAGGAAGGGTGTTAAGGATGAAAAGAAAACTTTACTGTTGCAGTTGTGATTCTTCTAAGGACCTGTAACATCTGAAAGTTATCTCTGTTCACTATTCAGCAATTAAAATAAGGAATGAGAAGCAGTTTGCAAGATTCTTTGATAAAGAATAGCAGTTAAAATGTAGAAGAGGCAAAAAAGGAGTAATAACAGTCCATGAGAATCTTTGCCCTCTTTCTTTATGGATAATACATAGCTTTCTTAAAAAAAACCCATGTGATTTCTGTGTAGTCTTCAGCAAAGATAGGGACATCAGCATCTTTGCATTTGTGCATGTGCACATCACAGAGGGGGTGGGTTGGCTGCACTCTAAGGTGCAAATGAACCAAAAAGCACAAGAGTCATGTTTCTACCTTTTTTCATCATCAGACTAACATAATATAGGTGGTAATAATCCAGCTGAAGAAAAATATAAATTTTTTTAAAATTAAGTGAACAGGCCTTTTAAATTTTGAACCACAAATGTTTGTGTTAAATGATACTTTCCCCAAGCCGCTTTTATTATTAGCATTGTTCCAAACTGCAAGTTGTCACATCCACCAGCCTCTAAATTATCCGGCCTTTGTGTTGCCATAGTTACACAGCAGCCACTAAAATACAGACTCCAGCCTAGAAAGGCAAGCTCAGACTAGGACTCGTTTATTTGAAGGTTTTGGCAGCAGAGTATCTCCGCAAAGTCTTTGTTGTATAACCTTTGAATTCTTGCATTTTAACTCTTTCAACCAATACTATGGTGTTGTGCTAAAAGGTATGTTTTATTTAAGACAAGGGTATTCAAGCTGAATTAATAAATATATAATGGTAGAGTTGACTTCTCACTAGTCTTTCCTACTCTTCTTTTTGGTTTTGGTCTGAATGATTTATGATTTTCTTGAAGTGAGGCTAAGGCAACAGCATGATGTCCTCTCCATTTTCTCCGTCCTAAAGACTTCCCATCTTCTTTCCAGAACAGGATCCCTTACTGGTGATCTCACTGGCAACAGAAATTTATCCTGGCACTACTCAGTTGGTGTGATTTCCCATGTTAGAAAAAAAAAATCCCACATGTTCATGAGAATGCAGAGATCTTGGAAGAATCGTGTCAGAAAGAATTTATATTAGACTAAAATAAGAGTTTTCAATGTTAACCACCAACATTTTTCATCAACCAAGTATTTCTAAATTGTCATCTCTATTGTATTTGAAATAAGGGGAAATAATACGCCCCCCCCCTTACTCTGCAATGCTAAAGAAGAGTCAGATTAATATTACATATCTTGTCTCAGTTTCTTAAATTCTTTGCTGGAGATACCACAGGGTAAATTGCTATTTTTTTTACCATTCCTATTGAAAATGTTTTTCTATGCCACCACTCTCCCCCTCAAAAAAACCAATTTTTTTTTAAATCACTATTCCAAATATTTTGTATTAAAACATTTTAGGTATATCTCCTGCTGCATTCACATAAAGCAATACTTGCTTCAGCAATCACATTGTTGAACCTCTGTACAAAAGCAGAGTGGGAAAAATGATTTTAGAGGCTGTAGTCTTTCAGCTGAGATCAAGCAGTGCCATTTATTACCTCCAAATACAGAGCTACTGACATGAGCTTTTACTTGGTGGGATACATACCTGATCTAGAGGCACCAGTCTGCCTGCTTACTGCCATCAGGTTACAGTGTTCACAGATGACCTAGTCCCAGCAGCAAGTCTTGACCTCTTGCTTTTTCAGCACTTCAGAGGTTAATTTTGTTGAGGGATCAGATTTCTTTCCAGGGGAAGTTTCTGATGATCACCTTCTAGCTGGGTTTTACTTTCCAGTCTCTCAGAGCTCTGCTGTGTGTGGAGGGCTCCGCTGGCAAACAACCTTGCTCCAACTTTTTTTTTTCCAAGTCTCTTTCTATATAGTCAAGTTACAGGCTAGTTTATTTAAGGGAGGGTACTGGATGGTAGCCTAATGAAGGTATCAACCTGCAAAATAAATCTGAGCCCCTTTCCTGGAATTCTTCATGGGCAACAAGGTGGAGAAGTGCTTTGGCTGGGGAATATTGCAAGGTAAGAGATTTTCTGCACTTTAGAAAGCACAGGTGTGCATCATGTTACACCTTTGAGTATGGAGGTTTATCTTTGCAAATGCTGGCAGCAGTGGAAACACATTAGATGATAGATAAATCTGAGCAGCGAAACCCTGCACTGTTTCTTTTCAATCACTGTATGCTGCATGAAATCAATACATTTTTAATAGATTGAAAATATTTGAATAACATGATAAAAAATTTCCTATGTGAGAACTGACAGGTATTGCTGTGTTTGATTTTTCTGGCTTAGTTTTGTGATTCTGTGAGGTTTATTGATACTCAAGGGCTGCAATCTAGCCAGCTATCTTTCCACTAGTGTTGCAGGCTTTTAGCCTCAGAAACTATGGAGCTTTGTTGTATTTTAGCAGTGTAAATCTGTTTTCTGTGCAGAGGAGGAACCTCTGTGGGAATGAGCTCACCCTGCAGGGAAACAAAGACGTGTGTGAGTCTGCTTCAGGCCAGATCCCAGCCCAGAGTGCACTTGCTTTTTAGTACATAATATCCAGCTCTTACGCTCACTCCTGTGCAAATTTCTGGTGGCTCGTGATTTGTCTGAGCAAGGTTGTAGATCCCTTTCCTTTTTGTAGTTCCTTCCAAATAAGCCTTATTTTAAAGGCTCACATGAACCAGGAGTTATTGGTACTATCTAGAATGTTGCAGTTCTGCTAGGAAACTGCTTTCAGGTAGTAGTTGACATCTTCCACAAACCAAAGAATGAAATATTTTACATGATTATGTGTCTGTTTATTCTGTAAATCACTGGCATGATAACAGCTGCTGTTTTTCAGTGGTTTGGATTCCTGAGGGATAGTGCTGTGCCCTGTGATCAAATTAACACTTTTTTTATTGCCAAGTTCAGCTTTTATTTTAAGGTGCATTTCAGCAGGCTGTCCGTGTTCAGAAAGACAGTTCCTGTTGTTTTTCTCCTTATTTCCTAATGAGAGAGCCGTGTTAATTATCTTTGTCTCCATGTGCTCAGCTGCAGCTGATGCTGCTGTGAGATAGGAGCAGTTATCTTGTGTGAAATGAATTTTGCTGTGCACAGGTTTTGGCCTTGTAGAAACTTTGCAGTGTCTTCTGAGTAGGGAAAAGCATAATAGTGCATACAGTAATTTCACGCTTATAAGCTGCACTTCCGGGTAGCTGGGAAGACCACGGAATTTGTCCATAAATAAGCCACACTGGGTGATTTTGAAGCGAGGATCCATGTGCAGCAAAGAACGAGTTAGTAACAGAATTGCATGAGCATGGGGTTTGGTGTCAGGTGCTCAATTTGCAAACAGTTTTCACGGACCAGCGAAGCCTTTAAACGCAGCCTTTAAGCATGGCTCCCCGCCTGCTCAGTAGTGGTGGCAGCTCCTCGTGCTGCTCAAAAGCGGCAGCTCGCTGGCAAAGCCAGCTCGGCAGGCTGGCCGTGCAAAGCCAGCAGCGGCTCCCCGCCCGCTCGCCAGTGGCTTCAGCTCCCCGCCCACCCAGCAGCGGCTCCGTGGCAGCTCCCTCCCTGGCCGGCTCACACTTCCAGGTTGGCATTTCGCCGGAATTTGTCCATAAATAAGCCACACCTGGTGATTAACCGCACTTCTGGGATTGGCTCAATTCTTCGGTGAAATAGGTGCAGCTTATCAGTGTGAAATTACTGTATATGTCTTGTCTTCAGTTTTGTGCCTGTGTGTTTCTTGCTTAGAGTTGCAGTCTGCAGACTTGAAAGATTTACACTGGTATCAGTGGTAGAGTTTCAGTGCTAGGATGGATTAAAAGATGGGAAGAAAGGAGCTGTATTCTACCTGCCAGCTGCAGCTTTTGGCTCTGGGGTTGTTCAGTATTCACCTCTTTCTGAGTGAGGATGTGCAATGGTCCCAGTTGGTGGCTTATTCTGGGGCAGTGGGTAGCTGAGTAACCCTTACCTGGAAGCAGATGGTGACAGTGCGGGTGGGTCCAGCCCCTTGTGTCTTTCAAAAGCACACTCAGCAGCTGGGAATTTAAAGGCATCTTCCCCAGTTTTGTTTCCATACTGCCCTTCATTCTTTTCCTTCCATCTTTTTGTTACATCAGTCCTGTAGGAATTTAGCTAATCTATTCTTTTTCTTCTCAGTGTTTCAGCCTGTTTGATTATGTTTTGGAGCCTCTGGTTAAGCAGCTGCCAGGTAGCAGTAACTGCTGGTGAGCTGCTGAGCTCTCGTCAGCTCAGCCCAATGCTGGGAGAGCTTGAGGTGGGTGTTAGAAATGTCACCATGTTCAGTGGATGTCTCCCCCTTGTTTAAGTCTTAAATTGTGTCTTTGTATGAGGAGGTGATGTGATCCAGAGTATATGTTTTTGGGGGAGAGGTAAGTAAGTAGTAAGAAAGAGGTACTGTTTAGTAAGGTAGAGTAAGAAACCCGCACAATCAAGTCTTTGGTTTTCACAATTCTCTATCTCCTGAGCATGCCACCTTCTCTGCCTGCCTGGACTGAGAAAGTGTTTGGGCTGGGACCTTGCTGAGAGGGAGTTGGAGGATATTGCAGTGGTGACCTACACCCAGATCTTTGCCAGAGGCCTCCTCCCCATTCCCTTGTCCCGATGGGACTGCAGGGGAACTGGGGCAGTCGATCACTGAGTCCACAGTCTAGGCTTGACCTCTGGATTTGTTCAGTCCATTGCTGTCATGGACACTTTACAGGGATTTATTTTCTGGAAGGCATCCGAGGCTTTGCATGTAAACAAGGATTTCTGACTTCGATTAGAATACTTTTCTCAGCACTTCTTACTGTCATGGAAACAAAGACAGAACAAACAAAGCATGATGACTGAGATTTAACACTGACCTTATTGTGATACAAAGACCCTGATTTTGTTTCCAGCTTGCTTTGGAATCATTTTAGTGACACAGGCATGACCAGGGATGAGCATAACTCAAAGCATCACTCCCTTCCGAAGCGGGGAGTTAAGAGGGCTGCTGGCCAAGGGGGTGCTCTGTGCATCCAGTGTAGAGTTGGTCTATAAATAGCTTTATAAACACACTAAGTCTTCAGACAGAATAGTAGATGAGGAAATATGGTTTATAAGTTGTGACTGCAAGAAAAAGGGGCTGGCTGCTGGTTGTAGTATTGTACACTAAATTTTGCAGACTTAGCTGGGAGTTCTGCAGCACCTGGGTCACATGCAGTGCCTTGCTTTTCTCCCCTTCCCTGAGGCTGTGGAGATACCAGAGGAACCCTGGTTGTGAACAGTGGCCAAAAAAACAAGTTCCACCAGTCAGGCATTTTGCAACTGAATGCAGCTGTGCTGGCTGCTGGCTCAGGGAGCCCAGACAGCCATGGGCTGAAATGGCACCAAGCAAAGTGTGCAGGTGAAGAAGGGGCCTTTGGAATTTCAGCTTCCGAGCAGGATGCGATGAATTTTGGTGGAAAGTCAAATCAGTTAATGAAAATCTAGGAGTTAGCATGCCTCCTTGAGATAAGGTGGATTTTAGGAGGTCCTCTGTGTGTGTACTCAGCTGTGCTCAAATTTCTCAATGGTCAAATTCCTGGTTAGATTTTTAAGGCATGAAATAAAATCCAGTGTTATTTTTATAAGATTATTAGCACTGATACAAGATAAAATGAAAAGAACATGTGCAGTTTTCTTGCTTCTCCAAATCTTTTCTTACCCAAATTTTTCAATGCTGAATGATTTTGTTCTCTGAGTTATTTCCTTTTCAAATAGGTATTTTAAATGTAAATCCTGAAACTTTATCTTGGATGAATTCTAAACAGAGCTTGACAGAAAGCTGCAGTTCAGTGTGCTGGCAGGAGCCCCAGTAGTTACTAAACATGAAAACATCTGAGTAGCTCACAGCACGCTTCCAGCACTTAACTCTGCACCAAAAAATGTCATTAAAAGGATCAGATTCTGCTCCAGAAAGAACAACTGAAAAGGCTTTGTATTCTCTGTATTCATTTTTCCTGGTTTACTTTTCTTGATCTGGATTTACTAAGTATTTCAAGGTAACAGTCCTGTCCTTGGGCTCATCTTTTGGTAAGAAACAAAGTGATTTATGTTAAAATACGTATAGTGAGATGTAAGAAAAGAGTAACTGGAGACATAGGGGAGGTGGATGATTAATAGCAGTGTAAAACACATTAATGAAATTAACTTCTCTTGAGGTAGATTTCCATGCATTCTTTTGCAATGGTTATGTTTCAGTTTCAGAACAGTTTGAAAGGAAAGGTCTATTTGTGCTTTCTGGATTTCTGGCCCAGTTCTCACTACTATAACAAATACCAAAAGAAAACAGTGAAAACTGCAGTATTTACTGTCTCATGTTACAGCACATTTAATTTTTCCTTTTAAATCTTTGGAGGTGCTGTAAAGTTTCAATCATTTTGTACCTTGATCTTTGTTGTTGTTGTTCACCTATCAACTCATAAATAGTTACATTTTTAAATAGGATAATTGCCATGTTTCCACTTGAAATATTATAGAGCCCCAAGGCCCTTTCTTGGACACATGTATTTTTCAGCAGCTCATAATTTTGGTTTTGAGTGAAGATCCAACAAAATTAAAATCCACACCAATCCATAGAGAAAAGTACATTGACAGCCATCAACAACAGCTTTATCTGGAAGGATTTTAATGACTCCTTTGCAAAGGGGGAAGATTTCTACAGTGAGAGGGGCTGTCCTGAGAATCATAGAATGACTTTGCATGCTGTCCAAGTTGACAAAGAGGAGCCAATTAAGTAGATGATGATTATGCAATAAGGAAAAGTGCTGATAGACTGGAAAAATACAAGTCTGAGCCTAACAGCTATACAAACCTGCTTGAAAAAGCAGCTTTGAGCAGTTGATCTTGTGCTGCACATGGGTGTTGTGTAGTAGCAGCATTGCATTAGGGTGAGCAGAGTGAGGTGGGGAGGCAGAGGAAGGTGCTTGGGGTACTTGGTTTCATGGAGAGCAGGAGGCAGCATTGTGGGAGTTTTAAAGTGATGGCGAGGGTTGGTCTTAAGTGAGTGGTTGTATGATTTTCATACCTAATACACTTTCAAGATTTTAATTTTTTTTAATTCGCAATTTTCAGTAATCAAACTTTCAGGTGATTGATCAAATAAAGGAAAGCCCAAACACTTCTGGTTATGATTCAGCAGACTTTTGCTGATATCAGAAATTATTAATTGCACCCGCTAAATTGCAAAGATGCTATCTTGGCTCTGGGAGCCAAGAACACCATAATTAGGACTGTTAGATGCCCTGTTCTGCTTCCTTGCTTTTGACTTCAACCATCAAGGCACTGGATCAAGGTAAAAATGAACTCATTTATGTGGAGGGCTTGGGATCGTTTCAAGAACAGCATGAAACAAATGCCTCCATTTGGTGATGGGTCCTGTCCCCTGGAGGAGCCACAGCCTTAACGAGAATGTGTGGGTTCATTGCATTACTTTTTAGCTGTATATGTTGAATGGTTGTAAAGTGGCTTGCACTGGCATCTAGTTTACAGAGTTCAGTGAATTCTACCAGCCCTCTCTAGTGCTATATCAAAGGGCAGCATCAGTAATTGTTTATGTAGGTTTACAAAATCATTTTCAGTTTCTTAAGGTGTTTTCATGTTCTCTTACATGCTGTTGTTTCTTCTAGTTAGAAACTGTGCAATCCCACCCTTCTACTGAAAGGACATTTATTAAATAAAGCTAAAGCTTTATTTAGACAGATAGGTGGTTTACACATCCTACTTTGTCAGAACAGCTTGGGCACATGTGTCATCGGCATGCTCACGAGACCTGTGTTGATTAGTTTGTGGCACCCAAAATCTATCCAGACATCTGTCTTCAGACCTCAGAAACAGCTAGTCTTTTAAAATTAAGTAACAGATTATAATGTAAGCTTGAATTTACAGAGTTGGAGTAGTTCATAGTTTCCACTGGAACATAAAAGGACCTAAAGCCCAGAATACACATGAGGAGAGGCCACAACTGTCAATGTATTCAGGTGCATGTTTCTACCTTTGCCCTCAGGCACATGTCCCAGTTCAGAAGGGCACTCAGATATTTTCATAATGCTTTAGATTTCCCAACTGAAGCCAACAGGACTGGCTGATGCCAGAAAAACTACTTATGATTAACATTAAACCCATTCTTTAGATGCAGGTGAATTGGGGCCTATGGTAGTTTAAGAATTGTGAGTGCTTGAAAATAAAATATTTCACTTTCTATACATTTAAGATGGGACTAGGAGTCCACTAGGAAAATTATCTAATTTAATTTATTTTTTTTTTGCCCACGGGCATATCTCCATAAGAAGGAAACAAAACTATTAAACAGGAAGGCATTGGCATTGATTATATTATTATTGTTATGATTGTTATTTTAGGTTCAGAAATGTAAAATAAGTTTGTTGCTACACAAAACTTTGGAAAACAAGAAGCATATTTTTTTATTCAATAATTTTATTAACTGTTTTGTAACCTTATTTGTAAACTTACTGCTTTATGTGATAAGTTTGGAAAGAAAAAGAAATATCAGTTATAGGACCTGTTTTCAAAACTGAAATTTAAAAGTAATGTGGCTTTCGATATTTTGCCTTGTGATATTTAATTGCCCACTCTAAATAAAAAAAGTGCTTCAAAGAGGTCTTTCAGTAATTTTCCAGATTTTCAATTCCCCCCTGCTAAGATTTCTTGGGATGGGCATCACAACTTTCATTCACTTACTCTGGAAAAGATTTTTCAAAACATCAAATAAAACTGATGTGTCAAATCTACCTGTCTGGCTTTCTCAAATTCAGGAGGTCTCACATTGTGAGTTTCATTTTAACATGGATTTCTATTTTGTATTACAATGGATTCCCTTTTATCCAGGTGAAGGCAATCTGGGAAAAAATTGTCTTTCCTTTGGGTTGTAGCATCCCCAACACTAGGCTGCAGCATTCCCTTCCAATCATGAGAGCTGGATTGTCTCTAGTTTATCAAATAGTGTTTGGAAAATCTTGGAAATCCTGTAACTGGGGCACTCTTGAAAGTCTGAACTGACAGTAGTGAATTCTCCTGAGTTGGAGAAAAAACAGATGAAGGGTGACTCCAACGGTCCATTAAAGAGAGCACTGTGGCAGGAGCCAGCAGTGTGTCCTGGTGTGTCCCTGTCCCTCCACATCCCTGTGCTCTGCCAGCAGAGCAGCATGGCTGAGCATCCCAAATTTCTTCTTGGCTTGTTGAAGCTGTTGATCTGAGCTTCCCAGCTGGCTTATCCACAGGGATATGGGGCACAACTGACTGTGCTGGCACATTGATGAGAACCTTCACTGGGAACAGAGCAGTCAGCAAGGAGCAGCTGCTAGCAATAACTCTTCCTGTGACTTGCAGGGGAGGGTGTCCCCGTGGTCACACTTAATTTGTGGTTCAGTAAATTGTGCTGGTCTTCAAGCTGTGCTCAGTTTCCTAAAAAGCCTTGTGCAGATGTGGGCGAACATAGTACTCCCACGAAAAAGGAATTTAAATTATTAAGCAGCATTAAAAGTCATGCAGGAAGATGTTTTGTAGTGATAAGTGGGAAAAAATGAAATGCTTTCCATTTCAAAGCTGACAAAGTTTATGTGGAAAGTCGTGAAGCTATGAATAAAGTTTAGGCAAACATAAGCTACCTTTCTTTACACAGTTCTCTTAACACAGATTAAGACAGTTCAGGTTCAAGTGCATATATTAACTGCTCAGTATATTGATTTGTGAATATAGCTTTCACTGCCTAGCCAGAAACCTCATTGCAATCTCTTTGTTATTACAAGTTTGTAAAGCAAACAGAAATGCAACAGGGAAGGAGAGTCTGGAGCTCCCAAAATCTGAAGCTAGGTTATGAGTAGCTTGAGAGCTGCCAGGTGATGAACTCTTAATGTTTTGCAAATGACCTATGACATGTGTATATATATTTGCATTTCCAGCAGTAGTTATCCAGTGGACTGAAATGTCTTCACAGATCTCCTTCCAGGACAATATTTCTGTCCCAGCTTCATTGTTCTTGGAGATGGAGCACTTGTAAACCAGTTTATAAATCTCTTCCTTGAGCATCTTACTTTTACAGGCATTTTATGAGTTGGAGTATCTGGCTCCATTTTTAGATAATTTTGATTCTTTCCATTGTAACACTCAAATTGCTTCAGACTGAATTTTTAGTTGCTAAAGTTTTTTGAGGCTGGTGATGCTGTTGAGGTAGATCCAGGTTGTTACCCAGGTAGAAAAGATTGCTTCGGGATATATTTTTTTTCCTTGAATTTAAGTTCCATTTCTTAGCAAGTCAGTGCTATGCCTAGTTGGAGATGACAGAATCATAGAGTGATTTGGGATGGAAGAGACTTTAAAGATCTTATTCCATCCCCCTGCCATGAGCAGGGATACCTTCCACTATCCCAGGTTGCTCAGAGCCACATCCAGTCTAGCCTTGGACACTTCCAGGGATGGAGCAGCCACAGCTTCTCTGGGTAACCTGTGCCAGGGCCTCAGCACCCTCATGGGAAAAAAATCCCTGCTAATATCCCTTCAGGCAGTTACTTTCCCCTGCTCTGGGACTGCAGACACACATTTCAGCTGAGTCAGGAAGAGCTCTGTCACTGGTGCCCTTGGCTTGGTGGTGGCATACACTGGCCTTTCTGGCAACCATGAGTGGGCTAAGGGTAGTAGAAATAAAACTCTTCCTTTTGAATTATGTCTTGTCTTTTGCACTTATTTTCTCCCTCTCTTGTGCTTTTTCTCCAGCTGGGATGACAGCAGTTCTGTCAGCAGTGGGATCAGTGACACCATAGATAATCTCAGTACTGATGACATTAACACAAGCTCCTCTATCAGCTCCTATGCCAACACACCTGCCTCCTCCCGCAAGAACTTAGATGCACAGGTAAGAACTTTGGATTATTCAAGTAACATTGATATTTATTGTCTTCTCTGTTCAGGAGGCATAATGTGAACGGTGGTGTCTCTATTTATGGCCAGAGATCACCGACTGCACATTAGGTGATGGTTCAAAGGTTTTTGATTTCAAGCTCCGGCACCGAAGGAAGATGCTGGAGTCGTTTTCTGAGGTTTCTAAGATTGTTTATTCTTCCTTATCTCAGGAATTTCTGTGCTGACTAGCTGAGGTCCGTT
>VRYO01001881.1:464393-488388 GCA_009812075.1 Sialia sialis
ATGGGATTTTATATAGACTTGGTTTTGGTCTAGAAACGTTTGTTTTTCTCTTAAGTAATAGAATACAATAAAGTCAACATGAAAGTTCAAAAGTTGTTTACTCTTTTATCAGAAATGTAAGCATGCTATGCAAATCAAATGGATTTTATTTAATTTCCATAGCTTTATTGTGTATTATTGAAGGCTTTCTGTGTTTGGCAGTATCTCATAGGAGGATAAATTTTGCCTCCATCAACAGGATACATTTACATTTAGTGCTCATACACCACACATCCAAAGAGGATGGAACAAGTGAAGACATCTAACAGTTTTTCACTGATCAAATAAACTGTGTAACACAGAGATTTGCACTAATATAAACTGCTTTTTTAACCTATTGCATAGGTTTTGTTTTGGAAAGTGCAGGACTACAGAGTCTAGCTTTGTTCTTTGTGCAGCCTGCTCGAGGGAGTCGGGTGCTGCGTGCTGAAATCACTGGGATGTGGTGACCGGGCAGTGCCGACAATAGAGGACATGGATGTCGTTACAACCTTGTCTGGTTCTTCCCTCTTTTAGTCTCCAGTCCTTTTCATCAGTGGATCCTACATCTGTTTTTGACATCAGTTTTGATGTAGACATGTGGTTGCTGTGAAGTATTGCTCTGTCTCCAGAGCTGTGGTGGAAGCACAGAGCAGTCTTTGTTCCCTTGCCGTGCAGTGCATATTTGAGCCTACACAAAGGGTTTCCAGGTAGACTCTGGGCACTTAGAACTGCTAATACAAGTCCCATACAAGCTGAGAGGGTTAAGATCTATCAAGCATGTTTGTCAGTAACTGACAGAGAGTAAGATGGGCAGCTAAAAGTATTTTTTGACAATTGTTACTGTTTCAACATTATAGTACTGTTGGGGGGAAATAAAGGAAGACTTAGGGAGACGTGACTAAACATTAACCTAAGGGAAAAAAATAGAAACTCATATGGCTTCTATCTTCTGATAGATCAGATTCTTGGAAACACCTCTGAGAGATCAGAATCTGTGTTGACAAACTCCTCTTCCTCCTCCACAACTATTACCATATCCAAGAGGCTGCAGACAGACAGCAGAAGAAAAGCAGCTGGAGCTTGTTCAGGCAGTAGTGTGTAGTTATTGGCAGAGGAGGCTAGGAGCAAAGAATGCTCAAACAAGTTGTGTTTGCAGTTTTTTGGTGTGATGTGTCTCTGACCTGCTTCTCTCCTCAGTTTTCATGAATTACATTCTTTATTCCAGGTATTCTGTTATCTGCAAATTGTTGCCTGTAAAATAGTTCATTTTCAGTGGAATGAACTACCTGAATCTTTCAGCCAAGGAAATGAAAAGAGCTTGGAGTGCTGAAATGCGTAACATGCAGAGTTAATTTTTTGCTGCCAGTTGTAAACCTCAGAGCTCATAATGCAGTGAATGCTGCAGACACCTTTTCTGTCTTTTCTGAAGGTTTGTGTGATGGCCAGTCCCCAGGTTAGCCTTCCCCAGGGAGGCAAGCCACAAAGGACTAGCACATATTTGCAAAAGGATGTGGACTTTGCTTCTCAGGGTGTCCCTTGCTTTGGTTATCCTAAACAGTAGATGCTTCTGAGCTGCTGTGATTCTATCACATCTCTTTGAGAGGGTAAAGAAGCTGGATTTCATATAATCAAGGAGGAATCTCGCAGCTAATTCATGTGCAGCTGGGAGTCCAGGCAAACAGTGCAGCAACATCAAAGGGAGAGAGCCTGAACATGTCAGTGTCTGCTGATAAAATCAGTAACTCAGACAGAATCATCTCTGCAAAGAAAGCCATAATTGCAGTAGGAAAAAATCTCTGTTGAGAAGCTGATTTTTGGAGCTGATGAGTACTCCATACTCCAAAATCTGTATTTTCTCCATCTTTGAGAAACAGGACTTAAATATGATATTAACTCCATCTTCAGAGACATTCCTAGCCGTAGCCCATTTTTACAGCAATGCAGTGAAGATGTTTGCAAGTTGTTTTTGAACACACTGGTGATGGGAACCAGAATTTGCCTTACCATGTTCCCATGTCCTACTGAGACTATGCCAAGTACCAAACCACTTAATATTGTTATGAATTTTGGCACCCGTTATTTTTCCTTTGTATTGCACAGAATTAGGTAAGTTGCCTTTATCACAGTACTACATAGAGTGTGCCTTTAAGGTCACATCATATGCAAGCTTTAAGGAGAAATTAAGACGTTTGAAAATAACTCACTTAACTGAAATAAGATGGGAGAAAGAGACCAAGTAACAAATTCCATCATGTGTTGGTAAAAAGATCAGAAGATAGAAAGGTTTCTTTAAATAAAAACCTGCAGCATCCCTAAGCAGTTATATAAGACATCTTCGCAGCAAAGATAGGTTTGGTCTATTTACAGCTTCGGATTTGCAAAATTTTATGAGTGAGTTGAGAAATTGTGGTGGTTTGCTCCCAGTTCAGGCTTTGGTCTCAGCTTGTGCTCACTGTGTCTTCCATGACCTCCAGCCGAGAGTATTTCCACTTTCACCCTTCTGGGCGAGTGGAGTTTCAGCTGCAATCCCCAAGCCAGGTTTCACTGTGTTTTGATTTTGATTCCTTAGTCATGTTTCTCTGCTGTTCTCAGTGTTTACCATTAAACAGAAACATCGCAGGCCAAAGGGCTTCAAAGGTAGAGGTGCAGCCTTTCAAAGGCTGCAGGAAAACTTTGGCCGTGGGTGTAGTAGTGAAATGACATGGAGGTGAGCAAAGGTAGAGGACTTCTTACATTGCTGTTCTCTCTGGGGAGACTATACTAATCTTACAGATTAGGGAAGGGGAAATAGAAGATAGGGGAATATTTTGTAGTCAGCCAAAACTAGAGTAAGGCCTTTGCTAGCAAGTAGTTGTATTTCTTGTTCTTGAACACTAACAGTGCATACACACAATTTCAGACAAGGAGCTTAGAATAAGATACTGAAGATACCATGTGAGGAATGGTGGCTTTGAGGTGGCTTTTTTGGTTGATTATTTGGTACTTCTTGCCTCTTCCAGGATCTGTGAATATAAGAGATGTTTGCACGAAACAGTCATTTTGGAGATTTACATGGGATCAGTCACAATGTGAGTTTATTACACGCCTTCTGATAATCAGAAACAGAAAGGTGACCCACCAGCCCCTAACCTAGCAGGCATAGGAAGAGAAGGGAGTTAAAAAGCAGAGGTCCTCTCAAGCCTATGCTGGATTGCTCTCCTTGAATGGAGAGGCAGGGAAGCATTTGTGTAGCATTAGGAAATGTACAAGAATATTACATTATCTAAATCCATAATTCAAAATGCATCTTAGTCTAATGACTCAATATGTAGATAAATAACCCAAGCCCTGTTTCCCAACTGAAGTAAGACCATTGTGATATGTGGTGTCAGCTTTCACACACTGGTCGCTTAACTAGTTTTTCAGGCTTTACAGTAAAAAGCAGAGGAACTCCAACCACTGTTCCCCTAATTTCTTTAATGTTAATGGTGTGATCTGGTAGGAAAATAAAAGTCATAAACTTAAAACATCCTTTAGGAATTAAAAAATAAAAGCTGAAAGGTGTGGCAAATGATTTTACAGCCTCTCCTGTACTGTGTTTTTCTGATTATCCAAAGAGAATAAAGACTGTGAGCTTTATAGTGCTTTGGGATATTTAAAATAATTTCCTTTTAAATAAATTCTTCCTTTTGCCTACTGCACAGTTCTGAGCACATTCATCTTCTACTAGGGCTACAGGGCAGAAGAGGTGGCATCAACACCTCACCAAAACCCATCAGCCCGTACTTGGGAGCTACACAGTCAGGTGTTGAATTGTCAGTCTCTTTTGTGGTGCTGAGGTGGTTGGAGAACACTTCAGCTATGAATTTTTTATCCTGATCAGTCAAACATGTGGATATTTGTCATTTGTGCCTGATTACAAAATGGTTGGTTGTGCTGTTACCACATTCGCCAAATTCAATCAACAGCATTTGACAGGAATAGAATACTGGAAGAGTAATCATTAGCCGTGGGAAATATTAATGTATGGGGAATGTATAAAATATACACATATATATATAGGGTATTAGATTTAATTTAAGCATTTTTGAGATATTGGTAAAGGTTTGCTAATGAGAAATTTTTCTGTTTAATACCGAGCTTAGCAAAATTCTCTGTAACAGAGTGGTAGCACAATCGATCTGTACAAAAAGTAGGGGGAAAAACAGTCTGTAAGAGAAACTAAGGTAATTTATGTAATGAAGTCAGTCTTGAATATTGTTAGAAAGTTTTTCTTCTTGGGTATCCTTCTACTATGTTAGGTTAGAATTAACAGCATTCCACATATTCAGATCTGTTCCAAAAGCTGCCTCCTCATGCTCTGGAGATCAGATTGCCAGACAAGAGATAAGAAAGCAGCAGGAACAGAGGAAGGCTGGCTGGACAGGTTTGAAATGCTTTTTTGGCATTGCAGTAAAAGAGTTTGTCAGAAATTTCAGATGGAGGATTATAATTGTCATGGAGCTGAATATGTCCTTTATAAATCAAGTAAGGTTTTTTTCCCTTTATATATTCCAAGGAGCATGGCCAATGTTATTTTTGTATTTTTCTTACAAAGCATATTAAAAAGATTTGTCATTGCTGGGGTTAATTTCTTGCTGTGACATTTCTTCATCAAAGGCATGTCGTGTTTGTTGGTACTCAGAGATGAATGCTGAGCTGATGAATCAGGTTGATGGTTCTTACTTATAAAGCTTCTTAAAAGAAAGACTTGCTCTGAAAGTTGTCTTGTAATTCCTTATCTGTCCTAGACTGATGCAGAAAAGCATTCCCAAGTGGAGCGGAATTCCTTATGGTCCAGTGATGAAGTCAAGAAATCCGATGGGGGATCTGATAGCGGCATAAAAATGGAGACAGGATCTAAATGGAGGCGGAATCCCTCTGATGTGTCAGATGAGTCTGATAAAAGCACTTCTGGTAGGAAGAGCACTGTTATTTCCCAGACGGGCTCCTGGCGACGAGGCATGTCAGCTCAGATTGGCATTACCACACCAAGGCCTAAACCTTCAACCACCCCAGGCTCATTAAAGACACCTGGAACAGGTGAGAAAAGGCATAAGATGTAAACAAGCCAAAAAGTGTGTTCAGTGTGAAAACAGTTTACACATTTTGCTGTGGCAGAACCTGAACTTCAGGTAATCCTATCTGTATTTTTAGGCATTGCTCTAACCTAAGCAGCATCTTGTATGTCCACATTTCTATTTCTGTCTGAAAATGAGTATTTCAGATTAGTTCACCCTGCCAAGCTATTTATTTGGCACAGTATTGCTCCGTGAAGAATAAATAATATAGTTTTAGTTTCTGAAAATACTGTTAACCAAGAACATACAATATGTATGGTTTAGGAGATTTTTTTCCCCCTTACTAAATGAGCATGTTTGTTTATACTAAACATTATTTCTGGCTTTTCTTGTAAATGTATTAATGATTTTAGCACTTGCAGATGTGTGAATGAAAATTGATTGAATTTGCATAATCAGGCAATATAATTTATTACCTCTCTTTTTATTAAGTCTTGCACACAATTGTATATGAAAAACATTAGATACTGTCTTGAACAATACAAATTCTTTAACAATGCCTTTTAGGGAAATTATACTATCAGTCTAACACAACTGGTGTATAATAATAGAGATGATCAATCTGTGGTAGCTACAGAGGGAAACTTTTTTTTCCTTATTTATCACTTATGTAAGGCTGTTCTGCTTTTCATATTCTTGAGGGCAAAGGCACCACATACTTTTTTGGCAAGTCTGCATGTGTAACTCATTAGAGTGGCGTGTAAGTTCAGTGCAGACTAGATCATGACTTTGAACCACACTCCAGTGGCTAACATGCTTTTGCTTTTCATGCTGCTTTGAGTTTCATCATTTGCTTGATGTTTTCAAGTCATTAAATATTAGAATTCTTTTTCTATTTTTGTAGGGAAAACTGATGACGCCAAGGTATCAGAAAAGGGTAGACTATCTCCTAAAGCTGGACATGTTAAACGTTCCCCATCAGATGCAGGACGCAGCAGTGGTGATGAATCCAAAAAGCTTCCCACAAGTAATTCTAGGACAACTGCTGCTAATGCTAATACATTTGGATTTAAGAAACAGAGTGGGTCAGCCATAGGCATGACCATAATCACTGCCAGTGGGGCAACTCTCAACAGTAGATCGGCTACCTTGGGAAAGATCCCCAAGTCATCTGGACTCATGGGTAGGACCACTGGTCGGAAGACTAGTGTTGATGGCTCCCAGAACCAGGATGATGGCTACTTATCACTTAGTGCACGAACTAATCTTCAGTACCGTAGCTTACCCCGGCCCAGTAAATCCAGTAGCAGAAGTGGAGCTGGGAATAGATCTAGCACAAGTAGCATAGACTCCAACATAAGCAGCAAGTCAGCTGGTTTGCCTGTCTCTAAAATCAGAGAGCCTGCCAAGGTAATCCTTGGAAGCTCTCTGCCAGGATTAGTCAATCAGACTGATAAAGAGAAAGGGATTTCGTCTGACAACGAAAGTGTGGCTTCATGTAATTCTGTTAAAGTGAACCCTGCATCACAGCCTGCTGCTAGCGGAGCTCAGAGTACCCACCAGCAAGGAGTCAAGTACCCCGATGTGGCCTCTCCCACTCTGCGCAGGTAGGCAACAAATTCCTTGGTTGTGCAGTGGTGTTAGTGGGAGCTGAATAAACAGGAGTCTGCCAGCCAGGCCTGGCTGGCTTTGGTGCAGCACTAACTATTTAGTGTCCTACTTCAAGGTCTTTGTATTTGCATTTAATTTCACATAAACAGGTTGGCCAGTGTTGTGGATACTTAGGACATCACTTGACAGCAGCAGAAGTCTAACATTTAGGGAAAAAACCAAACCTGTCTGGCAGAAAGTTTGACAATTGTGATTTGAGTCTCCCTGTTGCAAAAGTCATACCTGAAGGTTTTTATCCATGCAGATATCACAGAAATACGAATTTTCTTACCTGAAGGTTACTGAAGAGTAATTGCACAGATGTATATGTAACAAACCTGGAAATATTCCAGTCATGGATCAAATTGTAAACCAACAACTGGAGGGTTATCTCAGATTTTCATTATGACAGTGGCATTGACCTGCTATGCTTAGATTCACCCAAAGCAAGCTATTGTAAATTGTGTGGATTAGCCCAGTATGTTGCCAGTCTCAACATTTTAGCCCGTGTAGAAGAACCCTAAATAAAGTTACTATCTAAGTTGGGTTAAAATTTCTTATTTTAATACTATTTTTTGGACAAAAATCATGTCTTTCTTCTACTTCTCCAGGAGTACCCCATACACTAACATTAACAAATATTTGATGAGGAGCTAATTTATGCAGTATATATCAAAGCCTTGATATTGGTGAAAAGTTCTGTTTAAATTATTTTTCAACTGAATTTGAGTAGCTTGTCTGTTGCAGTGTTTGCATTTCATTTTGTCGTGACACCCATAATACCCATGCAGTTACGCTCCATCATCCTGCTTCCAGTGATGTGAGAAAGCCACATTCCATCTGAAGCACCAGTGCAAGCATAATGGCTGTAATGGCAGCTTAGGCTGATGTTGTAAAATTTTTAGTTGGGTGGTTTTATTTGAAGAGTCTGTGTGAGGATAATATGAAGATACTTTATTTTGTACCTGGTTAACAATAGATAAGCCATGTACTTTGGAACATGAGATTTTCATCAGTGGCTACTTAAATACTTCAGTAGGCCTTTCTCTTCTATAGGATACACAATGAGAAATGCAGATTTTCAGTGTTTTCAGTGATTTCAGTGTGCCGCGTGCAATACATTGGTAGGAATGTGACTGGGATGTTTTTTTATTACCAAACAGCTACACTGCTGGCTGTGTAATTGAAATGTTGCATTAGAATTACATGAAACTTCAAAGAGCAGACAGTGAGGCTCAATTTAACTACTCCCTCATTTGATTTACAACGTCACACTTGAATTTTCACTAGCCAGTCAAAGCTGTCATGTGTTGATATACGTCAGAGTTGAATTGGGCCACGTCTGCTTATTGCCAATTTCTACGATGACAGTAAAGAAGATTTTGATCTTAATTTTCATAGTCAGTTGAGTTGCAGACATTGTTTTTTGCATATTTCCTCTTGGCCCTGTAAATTTTTTTTTTGGTATCACGCAGTGAATTAGAATCCATATCTTTGTAATGATACAGACTTACCTGCAAGTTTGTAATTATGTGTAACTTCCATGTTGTCATAAAGAGAGCTTAAAAACAGCTTTTAAAACTGTTGTGTGGGTGTTTCGGGTTTTTTAAGCTCTGGGATCCTTTCTTTAAGAGTGCTTTCCCTAGTGCAGCTGAAGAGGTTGTGTGCTCTGGCACAGGAATACCTTAGGGAATACTGTAAGCTGCTGAAGGCCATGGAATCATGGACTGGTTTGGGTTGGAAGGGACTTTGAAGATCATCTCATTCTGACTCCCCTGCCATGAGTAGGGACACCTTCCACTATCCCAGCTTGCTCAAAGCCCCACCCAGCCTGGCCTTGAACATTTCCAGGGATGGGGCAGCCACAGCTTCCCTGGGAAACCTGTGCCAGACCCTCACCATCCTCACAGGGAAGAATTTCTTCCTTATGTTTGATCTAAGCCTGCCCTCTCAGCTGGAAGTGCTGTCCAAGTGACTTGTGGCAAGTATGCAGCAGCAGCTGCCCAGCTCAGGTGTGTTCCAGGCACTGGAGCTGTGGGAAACACCTGTGCAGTGCACACAGCACACCTGTGCAGTGTGGCCATTGCTGCTGGGCAGCACTGGCTTGCTCGAAGTGTGCTGTGGGTGCCCAGCTCTAATGCAGCCTGTGTTTCTGGGAAGTGATGGACAAAGTGACTTAATGTCCCGGTGTCCAACAACCAGGGCATACTCCAAAGCAGAGAAAGTTTTGCCTAGTGCACGCCTACCCCTAAGCCTTTAGGAACACTTGTATGGAAGTGCTGTAGACTTATATTCTGAAAGGTTTCATCCACAGTACTAAACAGTGAATGATAAAAAAGCAAATGCATATACAGGTACATGAGAGGAAAACTAAGGTCCCAAGAGCAGTTACAGGAGCCAAGTGGCAGAAACAAAAGCAATTATTTTGGGGTAGATGTTTGAAGCTGGAGTGGGAGATATGCTTCCTTCCTAGTTTTGAAGATGAGTTTTGGAATGATTGATAATTTAGTCTAAAGCATGGTTACTACTAAGGCACTTGGGCACTTCTGAGAAGTTTCTCATTGTTTATGAGGGAACAGGGGTCTTTGCTTCCTTGGCAATGCAGCTGTGTCACAGGCAGCAGTGATGCTGCAGTCAGCCTCCTCCATCTCCTCCCTCTCCGAGTTCTGGAACTCACTTAGTTTTTACTAGCCAGTTCCAAGTGCCAAAAAGCAGGTAACATCACATTCTCCACTAAAAAAATACAGTTTTCAGCCAGTTCGGCTCATGGAATGAAATAAGCCTACATTTGGTATGAGTACATTGTTGCATCCCAGCAAAAGCTGCTTCTGTGCAGATCATTTGGTGATTTGCACAGAATTTACTTGGTCAGTAAGCTTTCAATCTCTAGTATTCCATACATCAGATTGTTTCTCTGGTGTCCTCTTTCCTAAAGTAACAGAAGATTATGATTCTCTTAGTTCTGTGACACTGTATTTTAACTTTGTGAAAGTATTGGTTGATGATTCAAAGATGACACACCTGAGATAGATTTGAGGCTGTTGTAATTGTCTCTGGGCTTTATTGAAAGGGACAGTGAGCACAAGGAGATTATAAATGCATATGTACAATCTAGGATTATGTACTCAATACTGGTTTTCTGAAGCTAAGATGATATATATGGTCTAGATATAAGATGCCCTTGTGTTTACGATTCCATTTTATGTATTTTTCATGCTGTCTTCCTTTTTTACAGACTTTTTGGTGGCAAGCCTAGTAAACAAGTTCCCATCACAACAGCTGAAAATATGAAAAACTCAGTTGTCATCTCCAACCCTCATGCTACCATGAACCAGCAGGGTAACCTTGACTCCCCATCTGGCAGTGGTGTGCTAAGCAGTGGGGGCAGCAGTCCCCTCTGTGGTAAAAGTACTGATCTCAACCAGTCTCCACTGGCTTCCAGCCCCAGTTCTGCACACTCAGCTCCTTCCAACAGTTTGACATGGGGTACCAATGCCAGTAGCTCTTCCGCAGTTAGCAAGGATGGCATTGGATACCAGTCTGTCAGCAGCCTTCACACCAGCTGTGAATCCATAGACATCTCCCTGAGCAGTGGAGGTGGGCTGAGCCGTAATTCCTCCAGTGGCTTGATTCCAGCCTCCAAGGATGATTCTCTGTCCCCCTTTGTCCGAACCAACAGTGTTAAGACTACATTGTCTGAAAGGTTGGTGAGTTTTTTCTGTTCTTTCCATATGTTTGTATCTCGGTTATGAAGCCCTGGCAGCAGTAGCCAACACTACACATACAGATCAAGTAATGCCTCTTACCAGATAATGCAGATAACTCTAGGACTAGAACATGCAGATAAGTTATTTGGGGAAAGGAGCCCAGTTCAGAGCAGGAGGATGGGTTCACATGAGGTTTTCAATTTGCTGTCACAGCCAATGTGCCAACTTTTTTTTGCTGCCATATGGTACCTAATACTTGAATTTTGCACTGTGGCTTATTCTTCCAAAGATCTGGTGAATTGAGCTGATAGTGATATTTTTAAAAACTCTCCAATTTTGATGGGAAAAGTCAACTGTTTCCTATTAAACTTTTCGGTTATAGAATTTGACAACTTTTAAACTGTAGGTGATGAAAAGACAAGTCCACATCTCTATAGTCATTTGATCCCTTCGTATCCTCTCCCTGCTGCCTTATCCCATCTCCAATTGCTCCCTACAATATTTCGAGCATTCATGTGAATGCTTAGTGAATCCTATTGGAAGCTGGATCCAAGTGAAAAGCAATCAGATTAATTGTATTTCAGATGATCAGTTCCCAGCTCTGTATACTGTGAGATTCACTGGTACGTTTATGGACACAGGATAGGACTGGGAGGAGGCTGAGCAGGAAGGAGGGAACAGGGCTTTTCCAGCATCAGAACTAGATTGGTGACACACTGAGGTGACACTGGCGTGAACTCGGCAGTGATCTCTGAAAGACCCCTTGTAGATGGCAGTTAAATGCTTCCAAGTACTGGAAATCAGCTATGTCCTCATGTGTAGGGATGAGTTCAGGTTGCAAAATTTTTGTACCTGTGTCTCAATGGAAAAAGGTGCACCTGAATGTAATGTTCTGATAGTTTGGGGTTCTGTTTGTGTTTTTTTATTTTGTTCTCTCATCTTTTCATTCTAATACTCCTTCTCTTGTTTCCTGTCTTGTTGGACTGCTCTTTCTAGCCCTCTTTCTTCCCCTGCTGCTAGCCCCAAATTCTGCCGAAATACTTTGCCCAGAAGACAGGACAGGTAATGCTGTCTCAGGACAGGAGTACGCTCAAGGCTGTAGGTTTTGTTGCCCATCTCAGTGAAGCAAATTGTTTTGTGCCAGACTGTGCTCAGTTGAGTGCTCTGCTGTGTTCATCATCCAGGTGTGAACTGACATAAAGACATGCCAGTGAGAGTCCCTGCAAATACCTAGTTACCCACCCAAATCAATCTGGAGTGGGGCATGCAGCACAGTTGGCATATTTTTGGTGTTGCTCTTGTTTCTGGGAATGTCCTTTGGTTTGGGGATGTACTTTTAACCCACCCTTCATATCTTTGCCAAAGGCAATTTGAAAATCATGCCCTTTTTTTTCCCAACGAATCTAAACTCTCACTAGCATTTCAGCATTCCTCTGGCATGCTGCTTTTCCCACTGCCTTTCTGGCCTGTCCTTTTTGTCTTGAAGCCCCTGTGTCATTCAGTGTCGTCAGTCTCTTACTGCAGCTTGGCTCATGAGTGTTTTCCAAGTACTTAGGCATATTCATCCTTGTACAAATGAATGCTAAAGTTAGCAAAAGATGACACAAATCTAAACATTCCAGCTCACTTTTGCTCACTGATGTAATTTTTATCAGTCCCATACTGTAACTTAGCTATAAGGGTAGTCATTTAATTATTTTACTTCAGCATAGAGATATTTTCTTTAAAAACAGATGAACAGGCTCTGGTCATCAGTTGTAAAAACATAAACTGAAGTAGTGAACTTTTGGGCAACTGATCAGTCCACTTACTTTGCTAATGAAACTTAGGCTAAAATTTGGAAATTTAAACAGTCTGGGCTCAATACCTCTGTACAGTAATTAGGTGCATTCTGTAAATGACGTCTGCTGAACACCTATTTGATATTTAAAGAGCCATTTTTGTTCATTGTGGGTAGGAGAAACAGTGAAATGAGGTTGTGAACAGATGTGGTTCATTGGCATGGTACCAGCTGCATGTTTGTGCAAACCCCACCTGGGTGAGGAGGTCTGTGCATGTTTCTGTAGGGCGGCCCCAGCACCTTTTCCTCTGAAAAGGTGATGCCGATGTTTGTACGTCATTTGTCCTGATCTTATTCCTTCCCTTTTGTTCTTCTCTGAAGCTCTTTTCTTTTAACTTCTGCAGTGACCCACATCTTGATAGGAACACTTTGCCTAAGAAGGGACTCAGGTATTGGTGTTTCCACATGGTTTAACATCTTCTGTGGTGGCTTTGCTTTGTGTTTCTGTTGTGGCTGGTGGTGATGGTCGCAGTTTGCAAGAGGTGGCAACAATACTCTTTCTTTCTTCTTTCTTTTTTCTTTCTTTCTAGCTTTCCTTCTTGCTTTCTTACTTGCTTTCTTTCAATCCTCAAAGAAAGCCATTGACAACTCTGCTTTTTTCATCCAGTGGCCTCTCTGTTTGAGCAAGAACTGCAGCTTTTGCTGGCTTAATTGCTGGAAGGCATCTCGAACCATCCCTGGGTTTGATTTAAAAACAATAATGTTGCTGTTTCTGGGGCTGTTACATGGAATGACCTGAAATAGTTTTTTAACCCTGGGAACCTTGGTGTTGTACAAATAGAAAAGATTTGCAAGACCATGCCAAACCTTTCAGGACGAAATTGAACATATTAATTCTTTTTTTTAAATTGCATCAGAATACCTAAATCTATCAGGCTCTACTCTTGCAGAAAAAAAAAAGCCAAACACAAAAACATCAAATAAACTTTTAGCAGTTGTCTTGTCACGTATTTTGTACATCTGTATAATGAATTTTATAACCTACTTTTTTTCCATTGATGCAAGCAATTCCAGCCAGAAATACTATTAGCTATGTTAATTAAATGCTTTGCAGAGAATTTACAGAAGGTATCTTTGACAATTTAGGAAATTGCTGCTTTTGAATTGCTTAATGCAGCTTCTGGGATCACTGCCTTGGAGCTGCAGATGTGATTTTTTCTGTGCTATGCATCTTGTTCTTCACAGCAGCCTCGTGCCATGAAGCTGAATACAAGAAGCCTTTCTTAAAATGGCAATTTGCTTTAATGTTTCAAGTATGTCTCTAATAAATACTCTCTTCTAAGACCAAAACATTTAAGCACTGAAGAGGTAGATATTAATGCTGAAAATAAAAATAAATCTGTATTGTGTTAAGGTAACATGGCTGTTTAAAGCCACTTTCTAAAGAAGGTCGCTTATATGCAAAGTTTTGGAGATGCAGATTGTCAGGGACTGCTGGTAAAGTGTTGAGGCATAAGCAGAAGAATGAATGTATTTTTTAAAAGCAGTTTGACTTTTTAAATTATTGCAGTGTTCCCATTGGTTTTAAATAGTCTTAATAAGTGATATCTTACTGTAGGGTATTTAATTGAAGGGAATAAAATTAATTAAATAGATAGTATCAGCTAATAATAGACTTCAAGTTTTTAGGAGAGCTAGTAACTCTTAAATATTTGTCCAAAGGTGATGGCATAGGCCAAGACAGACACTGAATTCCATTAGCAGACAAGTGTTTTCATGATGCTCTGGCTGTTGATACCTGTACCCTATCACATAGCTCACATAACACCTATCTTGATAACACCTATTTTTCATACATATGCAGAATAAATCAAGCTTTAGCTGAAGCCAGTGGGTGTTTTGCCACTGATGTTGGCATAGACCATGTTTCTGCTGTTTACATTGCCTTCAGAAAAGGATAGATAGGGTCTCCTTTATGATGTTTTAATGCTGTTAGTTTTGAACTAAGTAGGATACACCTCTACGGGCCTTATATGAATATTTCTGGAATATGAAATATTGGGTCACAGCTTGTTGAAAAATATCCTGATAATGACTTTGTTGATTTGAATTTGGTTATAATATCATAAAAAGTCAGCTAAGATTATTGATGTACTGAAATATTTAAATAGTGTTAGAATTTTGGCATAGCTTAGGGAAAGGTTTTCCATGTTTCTGAGTTTTATTTTTAAATCATATGATGTAGCACACACTGCATTTTATCCTACAGTGCTACACTGCACAATTTCTACCTGTAACTTTGGGTTCACTCGGGTTTAGTTACACCTGAAGCAGAAGGAAAGAAGTTTGTGGTTTGGTTTTTTCCCCCCAAAACGGAGGTAGAATGAATTAGGAACATGTTGGAAGAGCTTGGAGCAGCTCTTTAATTCAGAGTTCTATTTGGTTTATATTATTTAATCCTTTAATTTCATGGGAAGATTCTTCCGTTTTTCTTTCTCTTTCTCTCCCACCTCAAGCCATGTGACATTTCATGGTTGTTTTTTTGTTTTTTTTTTTTAAATAATAAAAAAGTCAGATAAATCTCAAAGTTCATTGTGAAAAACCTATTTGTTTTTGCAGGTATACTCCATCCTCCCAGCTCCGTAGTCAGGAGGATGCAAAGGAATGGCTCCGGTCCCATTCAGCAGGAGGACTGCAGGATACTGCTGCCAATTCTCCATTTTCATCTGGATCCAGTGTAACATCACCCTCTGGAACTAGATTTAACTTCTCACAGCTTGGTGAATAATTATCTGTTTGAATAATCATGGCAATACATTGTATGTCTTGAAATACGCATGTTACACAAGATAATTTTCTTTCAGAAGCTCCAAAGCCTGTATTGAACCTGAGGAAGCACTTCCATTAAAATGTGTGTGACTAATTAGCATCATTATCTCATATGCCCAAAGGTGCCATACTTGTCATATTTGAAGCTGCTTCTCTGGGAGCAGTCAGATTCCTTAATATAAACTGTGAGTTTTATAAAACGGTCAGTAGAGCTGTCGGTTAATATCACACATTGGGGTGCTTAGAGGACGTAAGACGTTGCCTGCTGTACAGTAATAATTCTCCAAAATACAAGCATTTTACTTACTGTATGAGCCAATCTCATCAGTTTGATATTTTATCTTTGTTTTTTTCAAGTGGCTTGTTAGAAAATTGAAAAAATCTCAATCAAGCAGTATATAAAAGTCAGGGGAGTTTCAAGTCAGAAAAAGTTCCATTTCTTTACCTAATTTCATTGATAAACACACTTTAAATGAAGGAAGCAATGAAAGCTGATTGGCAGGATACATGAAGCACTGCAGATTTTGGTTGACTGTATCAGCAGTTGAAATAATCTGATTTAAAGTGCTAGTGGTGCTCATCTGTAGTGGGCTGCTTAAATATGACTTAGTTGCTTTGCAATTTCTTTAAGTTTATAAATTTTGTCTCTAAGTGACACTTAGAAAGAAAATGCCTGTTTATGACTTTTGGAAGCCCCTCCATAATAATTAATATTATTATTTAAAATAAATATGTTGTTTATTATAATTTCTATATAATAACTAGTATATGTATAATAATTCTGTGCAAAATAATTAAGCTTGTACTTGTGAACTTCTTGTGTGAATTTGGAGCAGATTGCACATTCACTTATTTCTAGTGTAGTTTTGAGTTGTAGTAATGACATTCTAGAGCCTTTCTTTGAGGATTCTGGAAAAAAACACATTCAGTAAGTGGCTTTAAATAAACTGACACTTAGCAACATTTCAGCTGAATATACACACAGCACAGCTACATTTCCAACAGCTAAAAAACTGTCAGGAATTTTCATGAAATTAAAAAAATAATAATAAAAAAGATGTTGTCATAGGCTCAGAAACTTAATTCTTTGTATAGTTGTAGATTATTTGTATTAGCTTCAAAAGCTATTCGGCCACAAGCAATATATATAAAAAAGAAAATATGTTTTTCTATGTTCTTAAGAAGAGAGCTTAGAGATACTGGAGTTAAGGGGAGTTATTTGATATAATTTAAGAGCAAATGATGATACGAAAGTTGAGCACCTGTAAAGTAAATTAACCTGTTTTCTACAGAAACAGGCAATGACAGCACACCAAAAGAAACCTACCCAGATGAACAATGATTTTGTTCTCTTTGTTTACCCACAAATCAACTAATTATTAGTAAATAGCAGGCATAATTTTAACACAAAAGTTCTTTTGAGAAATGTGAGAATGGAGTACTTTTTTACTCTCAGCACTGGTTGAGAGAATATTGGCTTTTAAGGTCGAATTAATATTTTACTGTTCTCAGGACATGATAGTGAAAAGAAAGTTCTGAAATATACAGCTATTAGGAGACGAAAGCTCTGTACATTTGTGACTAAAATACATAGAAAAATGCCATTTTCTTAGAACTTGAAGGCTTTGAAGAAGGTAAGTCTTGCTCTGTATGGAAAAAAATATTACTATTTTTGTGGCAGAACAGCTTCAAATTAAATGTGAGGTTAATTAGTTCACGCCTGGAAGGTGTTAGTGAGGTGGCCGAGCTTGTTTGTGAAAGCATAGACATATCACCCAGTGTTTAAAATGACCTTATTTTACTTGAGTTTTCACATTCACTAGCCTAGTTGGCGTACCACTTAGTTGTAAAACAATGAAGCCTGGAGAAGACAGTATCAAAAACCTATGTCTTAAGGTAGGGAGGGGAAAAGGTTTGCTGGTAGTTGCACAAAAAAACAAATAGGGAAACCCGTGGTTGTGGCAGTAATGGTGTGTTTGTCACTGGCTTTGCAGCAAGCCCCACGAGCGCGGCGCAGATGAGCCTGTCCAACCCTGGCATGCTGCGCACACAAAGCCTGTCCAACGCCGATGGGCCCTATGACCCGTATGGTGACACGCGCCTCCGCAACAGCTCCATGTCCCTGGACGACAAGAGCCGCACCATGAGCCGCTCTGGCTCCTTCCGCGATGGCTTCGAGGAGGGTCAGTGAAGTCCCATGGTGCTGGGAGTGCTCCGAGGGTGGTGTGTGCACGGGAACTCTGCTCTTCTCAGTTCAAGCACAGCTTTCTGTGGAGCTCTCAGTGTTAGGTCAAACCATGATCCTAGTCATGGTTGTTCTGATCATAGAATCAGAGTGTTGGAAGAGGCCCACAAGGATCATCAAATCCAACTCCTGGCCCTGTCCAGGACACCCCAGTAATCATCCTGTGTGCCTGAGAGCATTGTCCAAACACTCCTTAAACTTTGCCAGCCTTGCTGCTGTGACCACTTCCCTGGGGAGCCTGTTCCAGTGCCCAGTCACCCTCTGGGTGAAGAGACTTTTCCTCATATCCAACCTAAAACCTCCCGTGATGCAACTTCTGGGCATTCCCTTGGGTCCTGCCACTGGTCACCAGAGAGAATGATGATGTTTATTCAGTGAATGTTTTGGTCAGACATAGGAAATAAATGTTGCACCTAGATCTTGAACTTACCCTGTCTTTCATTTTTAGTGCTCTCAGAATGACTAATTCATGCATAGAGTTAGCACATTAGTGTTTCTTCAATAGGGGTATTTTGAACTTGCTGCTCCACAGTTCTGCTTATAGTGTAGATAAGCAATGTCAGTTGGACTGTTTCTATCTCCAATATTCAATCTGTACTCAAATTGTCTTTGCTTTTCATTTCTGCTCAATGTCCTGGCTTGATATAACAGATCTTCCAAAGAAGGAAATTGTGTAGTTCTTTATAACATCTAAGCTTGTCTTTTTAGTGCTTCATCATATTTTCAAATATGTAGCCACACCTCATAAAAAGAACCCATGTAAATATAATAAGAAAAAGCATTTACCTATAAAGGAATGTTTATTTGGTTGTCCCAGTCAGGCATCCTTGTGGCTGTAGCAGGAGTGGCTGTGAGCACACATTAAAATCCTCAAGCATTGCACTTTGACAAATCAAGCATGGAGTGGTTCATAGGAAACTCTTTCAGTCTTAGATCTCCTTTCTGGCAAGGGTTAGGAGCTTGATTGTACTTTACAAGCCAAACAAGCCTTTTATGGCTCTTCTCTCTGCTTCTGAAGACCTTCACTTAGTACTGTTAATACCAGCGCCCCATGGTTGTTGCTCCCCAAGAATAAAGCATGCATGGGAGATACACTTCAGTCCTTGCAGAAGCCTTTGAGAGCAACAGAGGGCCTTCCTGGAGATTCTCGTTATTCCATCACATTTTTTTCCTTTGGAAGAAGTAGCAGATATGTATTGGATATGTCTCTGGAAAGATTAATTAGTTAATTGGTCATCAAATTTACTCAATCTAACTTCAGTACATTTAATTGTATTTTAGAGGTGTGGCTGAGGAGTTTCATTAGGCATTGAAAATTATTAGAATGATGCTGTAGGACTAAAAGCTGGTCATTGCAGTAATTAACCTTTGCTCTCAGAAAGCTCAATGAATATAAACAGTCAAAGACTGGATGCTCTGTCAGTCAAGTTCCATACTGTGATGAACAGTCATGGTCTTACTAAATTGTCCCCTAATATAGTCTGGGAAGGAATTTGAATCGCTGCGTCTGTGTTACACTTCAGTGATTTACTGAAAGCTACTGCTTTGAAAACTTACTTGAGTTTTATTGAAGACATCCTCCAAAAAATAGTAGTCTTAGTCTTTTTACTGTGCTCAAGATTGCAGCAAATCCATTTTGGCACACAAGAGGTTAAACTCTCTCTTGTAGTTCAGAAATTCTTGACCAGCAGAGTGGCTAGTTTGGATAAACACTTCATAAATATTGCACATTTGAAGACAAACCATTTAAAAAAAAAAGAAGAAAAGGAAAATTTGAAAAGAGTTAGGTGAAATGTTCTGTTAGTGTTTTTTTATTAATTGGAAAAAAGTAATAAAAATGAAGTCCAAGAAATATCCACTAAGTTGTGGGCTTGAAAGTGGTTGGAAAATACTGCTTTTGTATCAGAGGAAGGAATTTGACCCTCCAGTGGACATGCTGAAGATCCCTTTCAGATTTTCCTGAATTTTTCAAACCTAGAAGGATAATATTATGTTATGAGATGGATTGAATATTTAGGTGTAGTCTCTGTATTTATGTCTTCAGGACAAAGGTCTTCTATCACTTCCCTGGCAGGGAAGGCAGAAGGCAGAAGTCACCTTCTTGTTAGCTTCTGCTTATTTCTCAGGGAATCACAAGGTCTAAGTGATTACAATAATTTCACGTGTAAAGGGCGCACCTTTTTGACTGAAATTTTGATCCGAATCCAGAAGTGCACCTTATACACTGGTGCATCTTATATGTTGACAAAGTTTGGAAATTTGCCAACCCGGAAGTGCGAGCTGTGGGCAGCCGAGGCAGCTGGAGCTGGGGGCAGGAGTGCCGGGGCCTGCAGCACGGGGAGGGCACCTGGGGCTGTATTTAAGGGCTACACCGATCTGTGAAAAGTATTTGCAAATTGAGCACCTGACAGTATTCTGTTACTGATTCATTACTTTGTTGCACGCACATCCCTACTTTAAAAAAAAAAAAAAAACAAAACCAAAAAACGTGCGCCTTATACGCCGGTGCACTTTATATGTGGACAAAGTACAGTAAATTGCCGGTAACCTGGAAGTGCATCTTATACTCCAGTGCGCCTTATACACATGAAATTACTGTAAGTGTTTCGTAATATAGCAGAGATTTGCCTTCACCTTGAGAGAATAAGTTTAAAAGTATTATAGAAATTTAAATTTGTGGTTAATGAACAAATTGATTTTATACAATCATCCAGTGTCAGCGAAGCATAAATCCAGTCTTAAATAAAGCTTACCAACCTACTTCTTAATTATTTCCTAGCACACAAGATTACAAGACATTTGTTTCTTACAAAGTTCAGCAGGGCCAGGATTTATTCTTTAAAGTCTTTTCTTCTCTTGTCTCTGGGTGTGAAGTACAGTCATGTTTTCCCACAGCATAGCATGTGGGTGGGGAGGTTGGTCAGCCTGTGACAGATAGGAGTTCAGGGCTGACTGTGCCAGCAGGAACAACCTCCAAATTTTCCGGAACTTCAGGGAGAAAAATGCAGCATAAAAATTGAGTGGTCTCTTGGCTCTCCTGTTTCCCTAATCCCCCAGCCAACAATCTTCCCAGGAGCTAGGCTGCCACTGGCTCCACCCTGATACTTCAGCCTCCAAGAGAAAAAAAAATTAAATTGATTATCATTGGAATATCAACTGTTATTCCTTTTTGTGCTGCTGACTGCAATACCAGTTGTTCTTTCCATTCTCTGAGCAGCCTTTCTTTTCTAGCATTAAAAATGATATATGCTTGCCTGTATGCATTTACAGTGTTTTAAAATAATAGCTCCAGACTAATTTGGGCTTGTAGGGCTGCATGCAGATGCATGCTGGCTTCAAGAAACAGGAATTGCATCGAGAGCATAACTGCCTTCAGGCTCCTAATTAAATGGCCTTTGAGTAGCCATCTGCAGATACTTTTAAAATAAATTGCACAAATATATTAACTCCTTAGTTGTCCTTGGAATGAGAAATCTGAAATTTTGTTCAAGTTCAAATGATGCACATGAGTCACCATTCATGGAGGAATTTAAGAGCCATGTAGATGTGGCACCTGGGGACATGGTTTAGTGATGGCCTTGGCAGTGCTGGATTAATGGTTGGACTGGATGATCTTAGAGATCTTTCCCAGCCTAAATAAGTCTGTGATTCTATGTGACAGTGGTGTTTCGCAAGGCAGGAGTAGGATTCCCCGAGTTATATATTATTTCCCTTTTTTTCCTCATTTTGAGTCTTTTCTCCTGTATTAAAGTCCCAATGTGATCTTAAACATTCCAGCTGATGCTAACTCAAAGATGTGTGTGACCAAATCCATGTTAAAGGTTTCTGTTTCCTCTCTGGCCAATTGGTAGGGCTCTTTTTTGGTTACTTCTCTATTAGGGAAAAAATTCAGCAAGGAAGAATATAGAGAGGCAGACAATAAAATAATACTGTATTCCCTGTATGAGTTTATTTGTGACCATGCAAGAAAAGACAAGTGAGAAGGAGAACTCTAGTTCAGAACATCTGTGATACAAAGCTAAAATAGAAATCTTCAGCTCGGAAAATGATGGCTGAAGGCATGTGTAATTGAATTTGGTTTGTTATGAACAGATTGGTTATCCATTCCTTCTCTTAGCACAGTGGCGTGGAGGCACTCAAGGAACTTACTGACTGATTCAGCAGCAGGTCTAAAACAACTGCAAAGAATTACATTTCTGAACACAAGAGAATTTTTCGTTACAGACAAAATGTGCCAGTGGATTCACTAGCAGTTAAGTGAGTTAATGGTGGAGAGGTCACAGGAGGCAAAATAATGGTCTGACTGCAGTTGCCATCCTTGGAATTTCCATCTCTGCTGATTCCCAGAAGGTGCAAAGATGTACCTGGGGAATAATCACTGTGTATCTGTCTCCTCTTTTCATTCTTTTCAGTAAACATGGGCTATAGTTGCAGCCAGGGGTGGAGGTCACAATTAGAGCCTGGGTCTGACTCATACCACTTATTTTTATGTTCTTAGTGCAGTATAGTCCTTAATGTCTAACTAGAAAGATAATTTTAATTGAAAATATGATTATCCAGAGAAAGCAAAAGGGTGTGTTTTTTTTGTTTTCTTGTGGCTTTTCTAAATTGTCTTAAATGCTTTCAGAAGCCAACTTAGACCTTGTTTACTTCTCTTTCCAGTATTGCCTTAGGATCTAATGTCAGTGGGAAAGCAGAACACGTTTATTATGAATGTAGAAATGCAGTAGGTAATTAAAGAAAAATGGCAGCTTTTCTGAACTTTTTTTTTTTTTCTTGGCTGGAGGACTTAGAAGAAATAAGTGATTTTATGCTATTTCTTATGATTAGTGTTCAGTTACCTGAATTTTGAATGAAAGTTTCAGTTCAGTACTATTTGCTTCTAAAAATAAAAATGAAGTAATTTTGCATGTTCCAGTAGCAGAAAGAATAGCTTCAGGTACTTTTTTCAATAGTGTAATAAAGAATGAAATGGTGTTATATTTATATGTAAGTCCTGATGCCTGAGTGATAGTAGCAACTGTGAGAATCACGGAGTTTAGGGTTGGAAGCTCATCTAGGCCATCAGTGTATTATGTGTGGCCTTTATTGAATTTAAATGCAAAAATTGCTTGAAACTAATCCTTTTCCAGGAAGTTTTGTAGCCACTGTCAATTTCTTAATGAGAGAACAAAATTTGCCTTGTTAAAAAAATGTCATTGCTTTAAAGAAAGACCAAGAAACTCTGCAGGGAAAGGGAATGTTGGAGTTATTGATGCACTGATACAATTCCCTTAAGTCAGTAGAAGGAAGATATAGCTGCATTTAGAGGACAATTCACAGCCCCAGAATTAGACAATGTTTTTTTATCTTGGGTCCTCCACATCTTCTTCTGGAGCATCTGGTTACACACTAGAGCTGGGTGTTGTCGTTTTCTCAGGACATTCCCATCTTGGTCTGTTGCTTAAAAAAAAATTTTAAAAAACACCTTGATCTCACCTAAAACTGAGGATTAAATACTTAGATTTAATTTTGTAATTTCTTCTGCATTTCTTGGTTTTTTGTTTTTTTGTTTTTATCTGGAGTAAGCCCTTTTGCTAGACTTTTAAGATAAACTGTTCAGAGACTGAAGAGATCTTCATCAAAACTTTTTAAAACTTTTTTAAACTTTCTTGGCCACACCTAATTTTCCCAAATGAGCAAGTGTTATGAGAATTTTAAAACAGTGTTATCAGAGCCAAGATTATGGATCAGATCAACAGGCAATGCATGCTTCAAATAGTACATTATTGGTGCATAATACAATTAAGTTTATGGATGGATAAGGAAATTTATGAAAGCATTTGTTCAGCAGATTGGTGGTAGACAGTGGATGATTTATGATGATTCCACACTGTGGTTAGTGCACTTATATTCATTGTGTCTATTTTCTTTTGTTTAGTGCATGGTTCTTCTCTCTCGTTGGTGTCCAGTACATCATCTATTTATTCCACAGTGAGTATATAATGAAACAAAGAGTTTATTTATTCATCAAAATTACTGAATTGACTGGTCTTGCTGTGCTAGTTTTGCCATTAAAATAGCAGGAAAAAAAGCCGTTTTCATTTGACTGTGTTCTGAATGCTAGCTAGGAAAGGAATGTTAATGTTCTTGAAGATGCCTGTGGATATTTAGCAGTATCTTCAATAAAGACAGACTTCAATGGCCTAAAAGCCACTACTGATTTTTTGAATCTGTATTTTATGCTGTGCTAAGTTGGTTTTGCTACAAAGCACCTCAGTAGATATGAGGAGATTTAAACTTCATTACTTTTAGCATCCCAAAATTTGCTGTATAATCATCCCATCCTTATATTAATAATTTGCTACTAAAGAAGTTCAAGTCCACTTTTTAATGTGCAGATATTAAAAATTCTTTCAAAAGGCCATTTAATTGCTCTGCCATTTTCTCCACAAGCATGTGTTCATTTTGGTTATCTGACCCTAAAATAAGGCTTACTGGAGTTTTGAAATACAGGGGAGCACTCAGAGCTTCAGAGTCCTGTGCTTGCTGCACGAATGGCCCCAATAGTGTGTTTGAATGGGTATAATTTTCCTGGTGCCTTGTAGTGGGTACGTTTATAGTAATTTCACACTCATAAGCCGCACCTGGTTATAAGCCGCACATCCAGGTTGTAGGGAAGCGCACATAATTTGTCCATAAATAAGCTGCACTGGGTGAAAAGCCGCACTTTTTTTTTTTTTTT
>VRYO01001881.1:489388-539364 GCA_009812075.1 Sialia sialis
TTGATTCTTCAGTGAAATAGGTGCGGCTTATCAGTGTGAAATTACTGTACTTAGAAACAGTGGAGTGTGAGACTTCCTACCCCATATTTCTTCTTAGCTGATAACTGGGGTTAGAAGCAGGTCATAGTAGCCACAGTTCTATCATGCTGACCATAGTGGATAGTCACTACATCCACTTGGCATCTTCACAACTGTCTGTGTGTCCTCACTCTTTTATTGACACAGTGCCTAGGCAGCACCCAAGTGGGAGGAATTTTAATTTTTTTTTTCACATCAGTTTGGAATACAAAAATATGACCTCCTTCTCATGGATAACTGAGCGTAGGATGAAGGAAATTGGCTAGGATTGGCCTAGTTCTGTGGCAGTGCTGGTTCTTCAGAGCCTCATGCAGTCCCTTTTGGACAGAGCCAGGATTTCTTCTCGCTTCTGTGATTGAGATCAGAGGTGCACTGGCCTGCTGGCAGGGAGGTGGAGCCTAAAATCCTTCCTGCAGAAGCAAGTACCTCCAGCAGCCTATTTTCTTTTTCCTTAAGAGTAAATAAATAAAGATATTAAATTAGACTGAATATGGGTGTGCGAATTCAAAACAAGGAATTCACATTAGTGTTTTTGAAATACAAAAAGGGAATTTGGATAAATTTGCTGGGCTGATTATGTTGTAATATCCTCACATACTTCTTTTTATTTTACAGCCTGAAGAGAAGTGCCAGTCAGAGGTAAAAGCACATCCTCTTTGACTAACATAAATGACACTCTGCACTGTATGTCTTGCCATTTTATTTCTCCTTGTTATGATGCACTAAAGTGCTTTCTTAAAACAGATTCGCAAGCTGCGGAGAGAATTGGATGCATCCCAAGAAAAAGTGTCAGCTCTGACAACTCAGTTGACTGCTAATGTGAGTACAACTCTGAGAGCAAACATTAACGTGGAATGCATTTAATGCAACAATTACCACACAGGGATTTTTAAGTGACAAGAAGATTTCATATGCATAACATTCAGCTCATATACCGATGTGTTTAAAGAAATAACTGCATGCATGTGGGGGACTTATCCAAAAATAGCATCCTCTGCCCTACTAAATTATCTTGCACCTTTCTTTATAAGCTGAGTTATAATATTAATTTGGGTTTGTATGTATGTAAGCCATCTTAGGATCCTGAGAAAATCATTTGGGACAGGGTCTTTTTTGATAAATAGTGTCTTGCTTTGACATTTGGATGGGATGAGATACAGATAAAGATTATAATTGGTAGGAATAAAAGTTAATAGAAACTTGGACTGAAATGCATTATGTTTTTCTGTTGCATAAAAATGTGGGTTAATGGCATGATAGATAATACTGGCAAAAGGGGCTCTAGAATCTAATTTAAAATTAAGCAGTGTAAACAATACATCTGCTTCTTCCTTTCAGGAATTTGAGGGATAAGTAATTTAGGACACTCTGGGGGAAAAAAAAATACTTGGAATGCAGGAGGTGTTGAGGCAATATTGTATGACCCAGAGCAAGTTTATTTGTGTGTTCTGTGCCACAGTTACAAATAGCAGGAATCTGTAACACAGAAGCTTGCAAGGAAAATAAGCAATTCTAGAGTAAATTAGCTGCAGGTGAATGGTCAGCAGATCAGATCATACCAACGTCCTTGTTTATGGGAATGAATAAACATCAGAAAATGTGCTGCTTGAAGGAGATATTCCTATCCATCAGCTCGGGGAATTGGGGGAGTGCAAAGCTTGTGACAGGAAAGGACAGGTTTCATCTGAGCAGTACCACAGGAAAGGTTCAAGGGAAAATCTGCGCTGTCCACTGCAGGCATCACAGTGCTTCATCCAGCTTGAAAATGGGGCGGAAAACTAAGAACACAGTTACAACAGAGAAGTCAAATAAAAGGGCTTTGACTGCATGAAACCACTTAGTCACTGTCCCAAGAGGAAAAAAAAACAGTTTAAACAGCTTTCAAAAGTTGAATCTTATATTTGCCTTTCAAATACAAAGGGGATGGATACATGAGTTGGTTTTTTCACAGAAGTTTATTTTACTTCTGGGAAAGCAGGACTAGATTCTCTTGCATAGATTTTTAATGATGTTGTTAAATAACCCAGCTTGTTCTTCAAACAAAGAACTTGTCCGCTGAGCAGCTCACTTGGCTGTGCCTTGGCTTTATTGCATTCTCCTTCCCACAGTTCAGGGTCACTGGGCTGGTGCTTAGCACAGGCTGCTCACTGCCTGGCCCAGCTGCTCTTCATCTGCCCAAGAATTTCTGTGTGGTTACTACCACTCTCTTTGTGGAGAATGATTTTTAATGTACACTCCTGTATGTTTTTGGTTGGATTGGGGTCATTTGGGGTTTTTTGGGTTTTTCTTGTGGGCTTTTCTCAAAAAGAAAAAAAAAAAAGATAAAAAAATACTATCATTTATTATTTTGATAATATTCCATTTTTACTTACTTCACTTTGCTAAAATTTTGCAGTGTTTTATTCATGCTATTTAAACTTCTTAGACTTGAGCCTTATTTGGCAATAAATTGACAACAGAGATGTTGCTATAACTGTCCTAGTATTAAATTTCACTCTCTTGCCACCTCTTTCCAGAGAACATGCCTTTTTCCATGTAAAAGACAAGGTCTGCTCCCAAAAAGATTGAGATTAATAAATGCTGTCAGTTAAGACACTTGAACATTTTCTTTAGACATGATTCCTTTAATAAAAGACAATTAAAACTAGACAATTAAAATTAATCTCTTAAATTTACAATTTTTTCCTGAATTTCCTTGCATAGACACTGCATTTGTTGATGCTTCTCAAGCCATCAAGGGCATGAATTTGAAAACATTTTGCTCTAGCTATGGAAAGTGAAGATACATTATTTTCCATAGTTCACTGAATGATTTTGAGATAGGAATAATATCTGGCTTTGAAAGAGCAACTAGTTTTTAAGGCTCAGTATTATGAGTTTGTATCCTATTACTAATCCATGCAGCCCTGCTTGCCCATTTATTTTTTGCTTTTGAAAAGTATTGCTGAGGATCCCTGAATATCACCTTTGTTTTTCTGTGTTCATCTTCCCCAGGAGAAGCTGTGCATTTCTCTGTTTTTAAAATAAATATTTAGATTTTCCTACATGTGTAGTGTTAGGTTTTGAATTACTTCTTGCCATTTTCTCACAGTCTCAGCTCTGCTTATTTTCATAGGGGCTGATGGGAATGAGAGTGCACATCCCCATGTTATTGTACTGCTCATGTTTGTTTTCATTGTGAATGTGAGAACACTTATTTAGGATAAGTCAGCTGTGCTGAATGAGTCTGGAATAGCGCTGTGAAAGGTTTTGCTGTTTTGTATTTTATTGCATTTTATTGCGTATAAAATTATTTTTAATAGATAAGTAAAGCTATTTTTTTCTGTGATTAGTGTAGATTATCATGGCTAATGAGACAAATATGTATTGCAATATACCTGCGATCAGTTATGTGTGCACATGCATGTGAATGCCCTTAAAACAGTGTCATGTCATGGCTCTAGAAATACAGTTTCTGATATTCTTTTCCATCTTCTCAATCTACTTTTCCTTCCTTTTGTTTCTCAGTCATTTTCAATTCATAGCTAATGGCTTTCATGTAATGGACATGGTGTTCTCTGTGCTTCCTGGGCAAAAGATTTGACATTCTTCTCCCAAGAAGCACAGAGAAATAATTTTTTTCTTTCCATGGGAAAAGAAAAAAGGGTAGTTGGCCAAGCAGCAGGAATTTTGGATGATGCGTAGCAAGCTGACCTTGGTTGGAAGCAAGGTGCACTGAAATATTGGAGAAGTCTTTGAGTTAGATGCAGGTGTATCAGCTGGCAAAGCATTTGTTCTCCTAGTGGGATAAACACAGTGAGAATCTCCACTCCTCTGACTGCCAGCATCTTCTTGCCTTAATTATCCACAAGGAAAATAGTGATTTAGCTGGAAGTTTCTGCCTGACTTTTCTCTATACAAAAACTTGATTTATTGTTTTATTGTTGGCAAACATTTTCATAATGTGCGCTCTTCTATTTGACCTTTTCTAAGCGTTACTGTTTTCTATGCATCATTTACACAACAAACAATGCCATGCACTGGGTGGACTGATTAAATACCTGCAGAAATACTCCTTTTTGGGGGAAGAGAGCAAACTCCTCCTTTGTGGTTTGATTTCAGGCTCACCTGGTGGCCGCGTTTGAGCAGAGCCTGGGGAACATGACGATCCGACTGCAGAGCCTGACAATGACAGCAGAACAAAAGGCAAGCTTCAGAAGTATTTGGGAAGTCTTAATTTCTGTTTCCAGCATTGTTGCCTGTGCTCCTTCTATAGTTGTGGGGGTGGGGGAAAGTCACATACGCAATTTGCCTTAGCTCCCTCATTTGTGGTGACAGAGTAAAATGTTACAAATAATTTGTATATGAAACAGTCATTTTCTGCACGGGGATTTTGTAGCAGCTGATCAGGTTATTCCTATTAATTGTTGCTTTGGACATAAGTCTTCAGCATTTCATATTTCTGTTATATATTTCATCACAATGCATCCATACATAGGCATGTTTGAAAGAAATACCAAGAAGAGTACTTACAAGACTGGCAGCATTGTGTTTTTGGACAGTGTACTTGAATAGACATCATTTCCGCATTACAAAATACATGCATTTTTTGTATCGTAATACCAAAGCTGCTTTGCACCCTGTTGAGGGTGTGCATCCCTGGATATCCCAAACCTCATTTTCACCTCCTTGTACATATATATTCTGTGAATTCATTATGAACCAAAACTTAGATGAAAAAGCAGCTTCTTTGGAGTTCTTCTCCCATGTACTGCCATATGTGGGTTTTTTTTCATTATTCAAGGACTCAGAACTGAATGAATTAAGGAAGACAATTGAACTTCTGAAGAAACAAAATGCTGCTGCTCAGGCTGCCATCAATGGAGTCATCAACACACCTGAGCTCAACTGCAAAGGTGAGAGACAAACACCACATACAGAGACTTCAGGCCTCTCCAGTGAGACTTCAGTTCTCTGGGTAATAGCTGATGTAACCATCACTTACCCAGAGAACAGAGTAATCCAGTAATTTACACTGGGGTAAATTGCTGAAGGAAAAATTTGAAGCATATCAGATTTTAATCTTGTCACAAGAAACAAGGATTTTGAAATATGTAGTACATCCATGGGAAGACGTGATTGTCTGAATGCTGGTTTCCCTAAATGTTTCTTCAGGGTTGCATGATTAATACCATTAATCAAATTTCCTAGACAATTTTGACACTGCCTCCATTCATATGCAGGTCCTGGAGCTGCTCAGCCCACGGACCTGCGGATCCGGAGGCAGCACTCCTCAGACAGTGTCTCCAGCATTAACAGCGCCACCAGCCACTCCAGTGTGGGCAGCAATATTGAGAGTGACTCCAAGAAAAAGAAGAGGAAGAACTGGGTGAGTGTGTTTTAGCAGACTATGTGAGATTTATGTGAAATTGTCAGGACATGCATGGTGAAATCCACCTGGCTTCTCCTTCCTGCCTCGTGCAGCAGGTCAGCACAAGGACTCTGTGCTGCTTAAATCTGGGGTCAACTCTCCTGTGAAGGCTTTATTGAGTTGTAAGTTGTGTTGATTCTGCATAGGATTCAATTTTAGCTTGACAGCTAAAGGCCAGTCTTAAATTAGAAATAGTTCTCAAAGATCAGTTTGACTAAAGGAGTGTCCAGCCCCTTAAGAAGAATGTGGCATCTGTTATTAAAGTAAAATAAACCCACAAGAGAAGATCACTTCAAGAACTCTTTGTCTAGCATTAGCTTGGAGTTCTAAGAATAAAATTTAAAAATTATCGATTTTAAAAATTTTACATGACGGACATCTCTTTTGGAAGTTTTTGCGTTACTTACCTGTCATTTCCCGTTTTTCCCTCTTTGCTTATCATGTACTATGTACAAGGTACCCTGTACTGGAGGAAAGGTACATTATCTTCAAGTCCATTTTCAATTAGACCATAACTGCCTTAGTGACCTAGTCTGATTGTAGTTTGGACTGAATTCGCTAGATCCTTTATTGTAGCCAGTAAAACAATCCACCCCTTTGTTCCCACTGAGTTTAAATTCCTTGGATCTCTTGGGTGTACAGATAAATCTGTAGAGATGCAAAATGTGGCTAGAGCTGATAAAAGCTTCATTTGTATTTGCACAATGTCCTTTCAGAAATGTTGATGAACCTCCTGAACTGTAAGAAAGGACTTCCTGAACAAGTTCTTATTTTCATTTCTCTCTTATCTCAGAAGTTTCATTTTGGTATCTCTTGGTATTGCCAGCTGCTTCACAAAAGAAGCATTTCCTCTGTGCTCCTTAAGTAATTAGCTGAATGGAAACAACATCTTCTCCAAATCCTTCTTGTGCTGTACAAGTATATAGACAAAGTAAATTGTTACAATATCTAAATTTCTAGCAACCCTTAGTTTGTGACACAAAACTTTTGTAGTAGGTTAAGATATACACTTTTTAAAATTCTTGTTTAGCTTCAATTCTTTGTTATTGTAACCTAGTGGATATGGTCCAACATCAGCCTACATTTCTCATTCATCAGATAACTATTTTTGAAGAAGGTTAAGGGGACGTTTCTTTATTATAAAGATAAATAAAGTTGTAATGAAGTAGAAGAAACAGGACAGTATTTTATGCTATTATTAAAAATGAGTACATCATTGCTGTGAAATGAAGATTGGATATTACAACACTATGGAGAAGGATATGTGAGTTGAATCTGATTCACACATTCTTTATTCCACCAGTGCTGAGGAAGTTCTCTCCAAGGTCTTTGTGTTCTGTGTAGAAGCAATGTAGCTGTTCATTCAGAGCTGAAACATCACATTTCCAACATTTCTCATCATAGGAGTCTTTGTCTAGCTTAAAAACAGCTTTCAGCTCATATTAAGCCAGCCTGTGTACAGTATGTAATTTGCAATGGCATTAAAAGGTAGAGTAAATACATAGTGTCCTGAGTGGGAAGGGAGTCATGAACATCAAGTCCAGGCCTTGATTCCATGGGGGTTTAACTTTTAGGATTCCCTAAAAGTGAAACCATATATCTAAGAACATTGTCCAAACATTTCTTGAACACTACCTGTTGAATTGTATCTTTGGGCTAACATCACTTTAATTACATGAATATTAATTCTTGTTTGAAAAATGACAGTCACACTACAGAAGGTTATTTTAGTTGCAGGTAGGTAGAGAAGTTGCAGTCTTTTCACATGGTGAAATACCTGTTCCTGCAAGGAAAAATACGTTATTAACTTTGCTCTTAGCCAAAGCACTCTGCCTGAGTGAAAGAGAAAATGTAATTTAAATAGTTAAGAGAGTTTGGATCTGGCGTCTTTCTCAGGTAATCAAAAAAAATGGCCATATGTGGTTTGAGACACCTGGTTTTGGTAAATACAGGGTCCCAGTTTTAAAGTAACTGTTTGTTAATCATTGGTCATGTTTGTCTTAGAAATCCAAAACTTCCCTTTTTAGTGGCTTTATCTGTTAAAACATGTCTTTTTTCCTTCCCCCACTTCCTTTTGCTTGCACTTCTTCCGGCAGGTCAATGAGGTAAGGAGGACCTACTTTAAACTTGGAAGTACAAAGCTAACACACCATTGACACCACTAACCCTCCCAGCACCATTAACCTGGGCTGGGCCCTGTGCCAGCACAACTGCAAGCTGTCATCATGCCACTGTAAAGCTTGTTGCACTGAACAAACTTTGCTGTCAAATAGTTCTTAAAAAATAGGAAGCATTCATAGCCACTCTTATTGACCTTATTAATCTGATAAAATAGTTAAGGAAAGAAAGCTTTTTTATTTTTCACCTGTGTTACTATGTATGTGAGTATGGCTGTAGCATCTGGAGTATCTGCATGTTGACAGTTTTTACTCTGTGGCTTTTTTTGCCTGGTTTCATTCTTAATGCTGCTGTGGTCTTGTTTTTTCCAGTTACGCAGCTCCTTCAAGCAAGCTTTTGGGAAAAAGAAATCTCCCAAGTCAGCATCTTCTCATTCAGATATTGAGGAGATGACTGATTCTTCCTTACCTTCCTCACCAAAGCTACCACACCACAACACCACTGTTTCAACACCACTGCTGAGAGCTTCCCATTCCAATTCCCTGTAAGTGACTTCTGTAATTTTTAGACAGAAAACAGCATGGAAGGCATCTTGCTGCATCGGTAGAGGAAAGGCATAGGACAAAAATGCTGAATTCACGTATTCAGAGATTTAAAGATGTGTGAGCTGACTCTCAACCCAATACCTTTGCATTAGTATCCAGGAAGCCAAAAATTATTCTGTCAGTACTGAAGTGTAAATATTTCATTGGGTTCCTCTCTCAGCAGAATGTACTGAGTATCAAGAATATTTATAACCAGGGTGACTTTGAGGTGCCAAATTAATTGGATCCCAAAATCTGCGAGTTTCTCTTGTCTAAACACAGCACATATTGTATTAATCTGATACCGTGATAAGTTCCCAATTCTATTGACAAATTTAGATAAAAGAAAGGAAATCAAACACTGTGGTTTAGTGATACAGGTGAATTCATCTGACTGCTTGTGAATGGTGATGGTGAATGGTGATGATCCACCCATTTTTCCTTCTGTAGCTCCCCAGCTACCTGTGCCTGGTCCTTTCCATGGCCACCTGTGAAATAAAGCTTATCAATTCCCTTGCCATGCTGTTTTGAGTGTGAACTCACATTTTAGAACATGCATGGAAAATTTAGTAAAACAACTTTTATAGAATTAACATCAGTAGCTTTGTCACTCAAGCAGGATAAATAAAAACAGAAAGTTGTAACAGGCAGTACTGAGAAACATGTAATTACCAGATGATGTCCTGACCTTGGGAGGTCATGCAGACCTTCCAGCTTGATTTCAGAACAATTGCTTTGGAGTAGTTCCCCTCCACCTGTTTTCACATGAAGAGATGAAAACAATAGCAATAGCTTCCAGCTGTATGATGGTGATGAAATGTCAGTAGCAGAAGATAATCCCCCATGATTTTTGTTTCAAAGCTTCTTGTCTCTTGAGCCTAACTCAGTGCATTCTGGTGAATACGGCAAGTTGTGCTTTAGAGCTCTCAGGACAGAAAATTGTCAAAGATGATCCTATCTGTCATCAGCCAAAATGCTGTGTAGGTGCATCTCACCTTGCTATGGAAGCCAAAAGGGAAAACATGAACAAAGAGTAAATATGTGAACTAGGGGAAGCATAGAGCACAAGTAAAACTAGTGTGTTTTGGCTTATTGGCTTTTTGGTGGGGAAAACATCTCTCATTAACCTGATTTAGGGAAAGACACGTTAGGTAAAATCTCCCTTAAAGTGCACAGCTGTATAGTTGATCTTTATACAGATAGAGTTTCAAATGTGCTGAAATGTTGTTACTCACTCAGAAACTCTTCCTTTTGTGGGCGGAAGGAAGAAAAATATCATCAAAATTTTTGTAAGTGTGAATTCTTTAAAGCAAGCAGGATTTTATCATGCTTGAATAGGTGTAGAGTTCCAAAGCCGTCCAGAGCAGTTCAGGGAAACCCAGCTGTGCACACCTGGTGTGCTTTTGATCTGTCTGTGAACTCATCAATCTCCAACTAGCTACTGTTAAATGCTTGCACCACTAAATTTATTTAGATTTTTGCTTTAGAAGTTTTCTTTTATAGCAACTGCCATGAAAAAAAATGAAGGCTATCCAATAGTAGGTGATTTCAGATAATTCTGTTTCAGATGTTGATTAAAGAAAAATAACCCTCAGACATCTTTGTTTTATCAGATTCTAAAATTTCCATGACCTGTTTAATATCAGATTCATGGCATCGCTAATTCAGTAAACTGAAATTGCTACCTGCTTCAAGCAGAATAAAAAGGGCTTTATTCATCTTCTCCTAATAAATACTGGAGAAGCACTGTGAGGAGAGGAATGAGTGTGTGTTTGTCCGTGTCCTGCAGCATATCGGAGTGCACAGACAGTGAGGCTGAGACGGTGATGCAGCTGCGGAACGAGCTGCGGGACAAGGAGATGAAGCTGACGGACATTCGCTTGGAAGCCCTCAGCTCTGCCCACCAGCTGGACCAGCTGCGCGAGGCCATGAACAGAATGCAGGTGAGGAACAACCATCCCACATCCTGCAGCCTCTGCTGATGTGGCCAGCCGCCCCCACAGTAAAGATCAGAACTTTATGGGTGCTTGCTAAAGGCTATGTTCAGCTTCGTGCCAGTGTTAAACCTTCATTAAAAGTCAGCTTGAACACCTGGCTTTGCTGCCCTCAGCTGCAGCTGTTTGAACCCCAGATGGGGACAGTATTTTGTTGGCTGTCAAAATGTTTCCATGCTGTCTGCCTTCATGTAGTTGCATTTCAGTGTTAGTGAATTCCTGCATATTTAGGTATTTTAGGATACTTTGAAAAGTTTCACAGATAGGACATTTTAATAATTAAATTCATTAATTAAAGCATTATGAAAACAGCTTTTCTGCTAAACTACCATTTATTCTTAAGTTTCTTATGTTGCTATCTTGTTATCATGTTTTCACTGTGCCTTCTAATGTCTGGCTTGTCTTTTCAAGAGTGAAATTGAAAAGTTAAAAGCAGAGAATGATCGGCTGAAATCTGAAAACCACGGTAGCTGTAGCCGGGCTCAGTCTCAGGTTTCCATCTCCTCCTCTCCCAGACACTCTGTGGGACTCTCTCAACACAGCCTGAATCTCACGGAGTCAACCAGTCTCGGTGAGTTTAATGAGAAGGGTGTTGGGGCAGGTTTTATCCTGCACCTGGAAAGCTTGGGTTGGTTAGCCATGGAAAAATGAAAGCGTGAGGATTATTAGCAGCTGAGGTGTGGAAATATGTCACGAGCTGGCATAAGGCCTTCTTTTAAAGATCATCGTAGGTCTGCTACACCCTCAGTCAGAGGTGTCCAATTATGACCTCAGCTCTGAAAAGTCATGTTTAAAGCCATTTAATGGTGTACATTTTCCAGGGGATATATCATAGGAAGGAAAATACAGAGTAATGGGTAATAATTTTCAATGACCTTCTTTAAGAGGGATGTGTGGTGGGGAAGTCAGTCATCCTGGTTCTTGTATTTTACCTTGGGGCATGTGAAGCCCAGACGTGTTGTGTTTGACTACAATAAACCAGAATAGCCTCCATTGTAATTGAGCTCCAGGTGTAAAACTGCTGATGTTTCCTGTCCACAGACATGCTGTTGGATGACACTGGGGATGGCTCTGCCCGGAAAGAAGGAGGCAGGCATGTCAAAATAGTTGTCAACTTCCAGGATGAGATGAAATGGAAGGAGGTGAGTTGTGTTTAATCGTCAGTTTTGAAATGTAAGTGACTTTGGATTGTGTGAGGGAATTCAAGTTTACCCAGGACTTTAAAGAATTTTCTCAGGAAAACAATTCATTGGTTTGTTAATAGTGATAGATAAGGCACATGGCTGCCTCCAGCTTCCTTGGAGCTGCTGAGAGAGACCAAAATGCCAGAAGCACCAGTCTTATGGAAGAACTTGACAAATCCAAACTGGGAGATCTATACCATAACATTCTAGTTCAAATTGTCCTCTCTGGTACAAGTACCCTGTTTAGAATGACATCTTTCAGATATTTTCCATCCACAAGTATGTGAAAGAATCCTAAATAACCAAAGAAATTGCAAATATTGTTAAGTTGCATCCCATCTCGTGTGTTTAACATACTACATGCATTAATGTATTACAGTCTTTGCCAAGCAGTGGCCTTGCTATGTCACATTTTTAAGTGCCTGTAAAAGTATGTTTAAGAAATAACTTCATGTCTTCCTGAGGGGTGGGCAAAAATCTGAATGATCAGGAATAAAGTGGACTTAGCCAATCTTTCCATTAAATTTTGCATTCATTATTACAACCCTGGAAAAACAGTAGAACTGCTGCTAATTGACGGCAGTCAGAGCAAGTTTTAGAAACACTTCAAATCTTATGACAAAAATTAGTTTTCTCTTTTCACTGTTTCACAGTGAGTGCAAATGTAGAAAAACAGAAAAATTATATTTCTCTGATTTCTTTTATCTGCATTAAAAATCACTTTAAAAATTCAAAGTGCTGTAATACATCAGATATAATATATAAATATAAACTCTATATTACTACTTTTACATAGACATGTGTATAATTTCTATATATATAAAGGTTTGTATGCCCACAGCAGAATTTCTAGAAATAAAAAGGATAAAACCTTGCAAATGCAACATCTTTGATTGTGAAGTCAGGGAAGAATGAATTTGACTACAGTATTCCTAGTTTTTCTGTCTCTTTGCTAAACTGTAATTCTCTCAGAGATTTTTGAATTGTTCATGGATTGATTAATAAATACCTTTAACTTAACATCACTGGCATGTAAGTATTCTTTAGATTTGTAACTCCAACACTTGTAGAAAATGTGTATCATATGAAAAGGATTCCATATGCCATTCAGAATTCACCATATAGAGTAGTAAGGATGCACCATTATTTAGAAATAAAAGGGGAGGGGGCAGGGAAGCCAGCATTTTAATAACATTAGCCACATTTTTCTGATAGAGTTATTCCTGTGCCTTTAGGATTCCAGGCCTCGCACCTTCCTCATAGGCTGCATTGGAGTCAGTGGGAAGACCAAGTGGGACGTTCTGGATGGGGTTGTAAGACGCCTGTTTAAGGTCAGTGGGTACAAAATGCTGCGAGCTCGAGTTCTCCTGTGGGGTTTTGATGGTACCAAGCTGTGTTTAACTTTGTGCTGGCTGACTTCCTGTGTCCCTTTTCCATCCCAGGAGTACATCATCCACGTGGATCCTGTGAGCCAGCTGGGGCTGAACTCAGACAGTGTTCTGGGCTACAGCATCGGGGAAATCAAACGCACCAACAGTGCAGAGACCCCGGAGCTGCTGCCCTGTGGGTACCTGGTTGGAGAAAACAATACTATCTCAGTTACCATCAAAGGTAATTTCACCAGACCTGCCTGGTGGAGTTTTCACTATTGAGTTTTATCAGAGCTTGCTATGTCAAGAAACTCAGAGGAGTAGAAACTTTTTATTGCACTGCTTTTTCCTGTTCCTACCGTTTATTTACTTCCTGCTATTTTCATTTGATAAAGTCACCACTTGGGTGAAATCTGTATTTTCAGCAGGTTTGCAGCCTGTAACTCTAGGAATAATTGCACACTCCACAGATCTTGATTTGTCCTGGAAAAGACCTCCCACCACAAGGGATGTAGTACAGCTGTTTGAGCAGCAAAGTACTTTCCAAATGAGTCAAGCCTCAAAATTTTATTAGCTCTTTATCACAGCTATATAGTTGTTATTTCCTTTATACAGGATAAAAAAAAATCTTCACTCCTTTGCTTGATTGGTCTCACTGAACGGTCATTCCTAAAGTGCCAGGAAGAAGGGAGCCCAAATTTTATGAAACACTTTAAAATCTGGATTTTTCAAAATGTGTGGTTTTCAGAACTCCCATCAATTTCTTTCTGTAATACTGATAAAAATTTAGTATTTGTGTTTCTCATTTGGTTTCTCAGGGGGGCACTTTTTAATGAAAACTATACTATGAAACTAAATTCAAGGATAAAACCCTCAACTGCTGCATTTTGAACATATATATATCAGTTTGCTCAGTTAGACCAGTGAAATCTGCAGACAGATGGTATTTGAGAGCAGTGCCAAACATTCTTCAGATCAACTTTGAAATTTGACTGAAAGCAGATTTTTGAATATTGATGTAAAAACCAAGTTACCTTGTATAGCAAACCAGTGGGCAGGAAGACAAAATAAACTGTGAAGTACATCAACTTACTGAGGCTTGACATGAACCCAGGATATTCTACTTATATAAAATGCATTGTCCAGTCATAAATCTTAACTGAAATATTGCATAAGGTCTAACTGTGTCTGTAAAGCTACAATTTGAGTTTATGTTTAACTTGCACTGACTTGACTTGTGCCTTGAAGGTTCATCAGTGATAACAGTTTTCAATAAAATTGAAATGTGTTTAATCAATTTATGGAAAATCACTTACATATGCCTTTGAGATACAAAGCTGCCTGTATAAATATTGAGTATTCCAAGTAACCACTGTGGTGCAAACATTTCTCTGGATGTTCTGCCAACTTCCCTTCCTGCTGTTTGTTTTGAAGCACCGTGTATTTTCCCTAAGCCAATTCTGCCTAAAGTGATTGCTGACATGGCAATGAAGAGTTTTCTGTTAGAGGAGATAACTATCAGCATACTGAGGAGGAGTTTAATTACAAGCATTTGGGAAACTAGGGGGAGTTGATGATAGCTGTTGCTTTTTTTTTTTTTTTGTCTGGTGATCCAAAAGTAAACAGGTACATTCTGTGTGAATGTGTGGTGAAATGCTGTAAAATGGATGGCTGGTTCATGGAAAGTGTGGCCTTTGGTGTGGCATCTTCCAAAGGGACTTAGGGATGCAGATGAAGACTTACACAGGCTGAAGGAGGATCCAGGCTAAGCCCACAGGTCACCCCTGCAATTCCAGCTTTATAAGTGCCTCTCTCAACCACGAGGGATACTGGGCGGGAAAGAGGTTTAGCTCTGAAGTGAGGAACAGCTTGATCAGGTCAGTTTAGTAAAAATTGGAAATGCCCCTAAAGAAGGCCTGTTTCCCTGCTGCAGGTGTCTGTGAGAACAGCCTGGACAGGCTGGTGTTCGAGTCGCTGATCCCCAAGCCCATCCTGCAGCGCTACGTGTCCCTGCTCATGGAGCACAGGAGGATCATCCTGTCTGGCCCCAGTGGCACAGGCAAAACCTACCTAGCCAATCGTCTGTCTGAGTACATGGTGCTCAGGGAGGGCAGGGAGCTGGCCGAGGGCATCATTGCCACCTTCAATGTCGACCACAAATCCAGCAAGGTGAGCACTTACAAATCATCCTCAAACAACCACGTGTCCAAAGTGAGAAACCTGTCTTAATTTGTCATTTTGAACTTCCTTTTATTTTTCAAAGCATTATGTTAATCCTGAAGGAAACAGTATTTAAAGGTTTTCACATTCACTGATTATGGGTCTAGAACAGCAGGCCTCCAGGTGTGTATTTAAACATCTGAAGGTGTCATGATTTTCAAGTGTTTAGGAGCCTGAGAATTGCCCAGGAAGTTAAACACGTGCATAAAATTCCCAGAGACTTAAGCAATCCCTATTGCATATGGGCACTTTTCCCAAAACCCTCAAATGCATCTCCAGGCTGTCAGGAGCTCCTGCAGCTGCAGATATCAGCAATTGTAATCATATGCTGGGTTTGGAGGGGCTGTTGTGTAGACACATTCCTGGGCTGGTAAGGTGTGTCTTTGCTTTTATATGTGCTGCTGGTTTTGCTGAATATACTTCCAGTGATCATCTAAATTAAAGAAAAGTGGGGGGGAAAAAAGCAAAACAAGAAAAGCTGTATGTTTGATGGCCTTAAGCATATTTTCCTTGGGAGCAAAGGGATGGTTGAAATTGTGGTTATAAGCCACTGGTATGATTTCAGACATGCTTTAAAGCTGCTGAGAGCATTTCAACCACTCATCAGCAGCACCAAAACCTTGTCCTTTTTTCCAGCACTACTGAAAGCATAGAAATTCGGCCTCTGATGAAGGATAGTTTGTTCCAGAATAATTTTGTCTGCTGTATTTTGATAGAAACACAGTTGCAAGATGATATAACAAGTCTATCTGGAATGCAGAGTTTGGTTTGGGGAGACTTGATCAAGTTCCTGAAAAGAAACAGAAATATATTTTAGGCCTTTTAGGTCTGACATTGATGAATAAAAAACACAAATTAAATTACAAAATATTACTCCTGTTTAAGTCTTTATCTCACACAGGATTTCTGGTACAGTCTCTGGGTCTTCAGCATAACCTGCAAAAGAGAAGGAAAACCATATCTTGTGTTTTCTCATAGAAAATGTGTGATTTATTAGATGTCAGACTCTTGCTTTAAATTTTGTTGCCAAGCTTATCTATCTTAATTGTTTTTTAAGAAATGTGAAGGAAAATATTTGTTTTCATCTTTTCATCTGCTTTGCAGGAACTCCGCCAGTACCTTTCTAACCTGGCAGACCAGTGCAACAGTGAAAATAATGCTGTGGATATGCCTCTTGCCATAATTTTGGATAATTTGCACCACGTTAGCTCTCTAGGAGAGATCTTTAATGGACTGCTAAACTGCAAGTACCACAAATGGTAAAGAAACAGTATCAGGACACATTGCAAATGTTAATCCTGTGCTCAGAGCACTGCTCCTGCAAAATCCAATCACAAAACCAAAGTCTACATTAATTTAGTTACATGGAGGAAGATGACCAGGTTGTCCATATGTTGGACAGTGCTTCGGAAGGATCTTTTTCCTTCATAAAATTATTTTTCTGAAATAAGTAATTAAAAAGTAGTTGTATTTGCTTCATGATGTAGATCAATAGTAGTAGAACCCCATTTGTAGTGAAAGGTCCTGTTTGGGACTTCTGCTTTGCTTTGAGAATTTGGTGTTCTCAGAATCTCAGTAGATAATTTGGTCATAAGTTACTATAAAACCTTCTTTGACTAAAGAGTTTTGAATAACCTTTTTTAATGCTCAGGTTTTACTTAAAACTTGATTTTCAAAGTTCACAAGTTTGATTTGCTCGATTTTTTTCTCCCAATAGTCCCTATATTATTGGCACAATGAACCAAGCCACCTCCTCCACACCTAATCTTCAGCTTCACCATAATTTCAGGTACTGTTTATTCATGTTTCTTGTTTATATTTGTGGGCTGGCAAAGGACTAATGGCTACTGAGTCATCTGACACTATTCTTACCAGCTGAAATAGCAAAGTGAGAGAGAAATCCCATTTGCTCCTGGTTGCTGCCCTGACACATGTAGCTTGGTTATGGTGCTGTCATTAAAAGAATGGGGTTCATAAAACTTTTATTTTACAGAGGATTGTCAAGATATTTGATCTTCTAGATTTTCAGTAAGACAATATTTAGGCAAAGCAGATTAATGAGAAATGAGCTGAAACAATGCACAATTGGTTAATCTTGTGAAATATTCCAAAGTAACTTTTGCTGAAAAACGTATATGACTGGACTAGCCCATTTTGATCCTGATAATATGGAAGTAAGAAGAGAAATGTAGTCAGGAATAGTTACACTCAGTAGCATGGAAGAGAAATAATGGCCATTTCTGCTGTTCTGCTGTAGATGGGTGCTATGTGCAAACCACACGGAGCCAATCAAAGGCTTTCTTGGCCGTTTCCTGAGAAGAAAACTAATTGAAACAGAGATCAGTGGCAGAATGAGGAATGCAGAGCTGGTTAAGATTATTGATTGGATTCCCAAGGTCTGGCAACATCTGAACAAATTCTTGGAGGCTCACAGCTCCTCTGATGTTACTATCGGTAGGTATTCTGCCCAGGCATATGTAAATACATGTATTTTATTTCCTTGTATATCAGGGGTGTCTTTGTACAATTCCATGTGCTGTATTGCATAAAAAAGGCTTTCTTTAAAACCCTACTTTTAGATGTTATCAATCCAATTTTTTATGCCTCTTGTGATTATGGTTCGAGTATAATATCTAAATTTCCCTCTCCAGGTCCACGGCTCTTCCTCTCCTGTCCAATAGATGTAGATGGTTCTAGAGTTTGGTTCACTGACTTGTGGAACTACTCCATCATTCCATATCTTCTGGAGGCAGTAAGAGAAGGGCTACAGGTGAGCAGGCACAGGGAAAAATCATAGGTCTAGAATAGCATCTGTTCAAAAGGTATCTAAATTCAGTAGTGGTAACACTTTCTGTAGATACAACTTGCACATTGAATGTCTGCATGTCTATGAAAATGTAACTAGAATTGTCAATAATTTCAGGCAGAATTAGTCTCTTCAAGCACTTTGAAACTAAGAGTGGAAAAAGTGATTAGATGCCAAACTGCTGATGTTTTAGGTGGTAGGAGTTAGACATACAAATATGTTTCAATACTATATTCCAGAAACCTTAAAATTATCCTGTGCATCAAAAAAATAAGCTTTTTGTCATTAACTTTGTTACACAGGATTTTCTTCTGGAAATCAAATCTTTCATCCTAGGAAAAAAGCTGTGCATAGAGAGAATGTAATCATGAGTGACAGGAGCACTATCAGTAACATTTGGATTACTTCTCAGATATATAAGATTTTTTTTTAGTAGATTCCTTCATAATTTTATCTTTTACAAATGGCTTCTTACACATTTGTGAAATACATGAATTCTTCAGGTTTGGGGTAAAATTTGGGCAAACCACAGCTGCCATTTGAAATTTGTCAGTACTTGGAGACCTCATTTTCTCTGGGACAATTGTGGTAGACTCTTAGAATTAAGAGGAAAACAATGGGTCATGGAGTACAAAACACACTCAGGAACTTTACTAGAAATAGAACAGGTGAACCATTTTACATAAAACTTGTTATAAAGGAAGTTAATGGGAGCCAGGAATCTTTCCAACCTAAAACAAGAGAAAGGAGAGCATTGTAAATTTAAGAACAAGATTAGAATAGAAAATCTGGTTTGCCATTTCTTGAAGTCATTATGCTGGGAAGATAACATAGCAGGGCTGAAGGATGAAGGGTTTGGGCTGTGGAGGAGGCTATGTTTCAGATTGCCTAGCACCATCTGCTGTCACTTCTGCTCCTTCCTGCTTCACAGAACACCCCGGTTCGGTATTCAGAGCAATTTAATACTTTATGCATGCAAAATCTAAGCCCACAAAAAATGTACCAAGGAGAAATAGTATTGAGGAAAGTGAGATAGTCCTAGATCCATCAGAGAACTGGGGAATTTCTTTGCTAGACTTGTTTTTACCCTTGTGCAGAGGGAAAAAGAAAGGGGAGAGTGACAAAATGTCAGAGACAAACTCCAGTTGCTGAAGGATGTTGATGGTGATATAAAGTGGAAATAAATGTTTTAAATCCACTTGTAGTTGTATTTATGCTTTTGGAAATCGTGAGGCATTAAAATGAATGTGTTGTCTAGCTAAGGCAAATGGAATGTAAGAGGGAGAATACTTTGGGATTCAGTAGCACAGTCTATTCCGGACAGAAAAATGTTTTTGATGCAGAGCTTGCCTATTTAGGAACCTGACCAGAGACAAATGCTGCTGGTACTTTTTCTTGGTTGAATATGAAAGAAATCTGACTTGAAAACTTTACACCTTGACATCCGTCATTATTGCCTGATGACAGACCTCACATTTCCTCCTCCACATTCCATGGATGTCAGTTTGTAAGGCAGCTGCCAGTGCAATCCAGATGTCAGCACTGATGGCTTCTTTTGTGCGCTGACATTATTTAAGTTGACTTAATTAGGTGATGTTATTTTCAGGCGTTTCTTCCTTCAGCTGGTGCCAAGAGAAGGGCATTGCAGTCTCAGAGAAGGTGGTCAGCTCCTTCCAAATCAGTGCCATGACCAAGGGCTTTGTGTGTCGTTAGGGTAAGGAAAATCTCACATTCAGCCGTGATTGCAAAGTGTTTCCCGCAGCCCAAGAACCATGGCACATTCATTTTGGTTAGGTAGGCACTGGATGAGATGGTTGAAATGTTTGACATGGTTTTGTACTCTTTCAGTTGTATGGGAGGAGAGTGCCCTGGGAGGATCCTGCAAAGTGGGTCATGGACACCTACCCCTGGGCAGCCACTCCCCAGCACCACGAGTGGCCTCCTCTGCTCCAGCTGCGGCCCGAGGATGTGGGCTTTGATGGCTACTCTGTGTCCCGGGAAGGCTCCACCAGCAAACAAGTTCCAGTGAGTGATGCTGAAGGAGATCCTCTGGTAAGCTCTCACTTCTGGAGCAGCAGAACTTTTCTTTTGCTTTGTTTCTAGGATTTAGGAACAGGAACTTGTCTATGGCTGTAGATTAATCCCTTCAGTTGTCTCGTTTTCTCCTTTACTGTAAAAGCTGTGTTTTATCTGTAACTTGGATGCTGCTATGATTTACAGTCAATACCTCTCTTCTGAGTCTCAGCATTATTGACTTGTTTCTCCCTTTCCTTCCTTGCCCACTGGCAAAGTGAATGCCACTGTAGCTGTCATGTGGAGTTAATGTTGTTCCTACCTCAGAATACAAGTAATCATTAACTTCCCTGTCTTTGCAGATGAACATGCTAATGAGACTGCAGGAGGCAGCCAACTACTCCAGTCCCCAGAGTTATGACAGCGACTCCAATAGCAACAGCCATCATGATGACGTCCTGGATTCCTCTCTGGAGTCGACCTTGTGATCTCCCTCAGAAAGAGGTTGTTTCCACTTGACAAGAGCCCTGATTACAGACTTATGAAAAGAACACATTCCTGGGCTGGGATCTCAGTATTAGAGCTGCAAGAACAAGACACTTGGAGCAATCTTGAATCTGGGTGCAGGCAACCCAAGCGACCTTTGTACTGTTTTTCTTTTGACAGTGATGAGAACTGCACTACTCCTTTGTTTCCTTCTTTTTAGTTGCTGTAAACTCTCATGCCTAAGATCCTGAAGATGTTTAAAATAATCATCATTACAAAGTTGAAAGGACGGGGGTGGGGGGCAACTTCACAGCTGTGAAGCAAACAGCTTTGTGCCATGTTCTGTCAGGAAAGAGAGGGTAGAGGGAATATTTGCCTATGTTGCTTCTGACCAAACACATTTACATGAGGGCTGGACTTTTACCAATCAGCTTTGTGGATTAAACTCAGCTTCATACAGTTCTGGTGCTATAACAGTATTGCTTGCCTCGGTGGTAATACTCGATGAAGGCAAAGCTGCAAAACAGGGAAGTCTGAATAAATATTAAAAAAAGAGAAAAGGAAGAAAAGAAGCTAAAACAAAAAGCACTGCTCTCCTTGCTAATCTGAGACTTTGGCTTTCTTGAACTGTGTGTTAATACAGATTATATATATAAATAGGAATATATAAAAATACATATATACAATCTGAACAGATCAGGGTTTTTTTAAACACTGTAACAATCAGTCCTGCTCCAGGTGAAAGATCAGGTAGTCCTTTGCTAGTCAGGGCCCAATTCTCTTTCCACTTATATCCACACCACCAGCTGAGCTGACTTCTGTGGCATTTTCACCCCACTAATCCACCCTGAGGAGAGGGGGCTTCCCTCCTTCACAGAAGTCAGTGGCAGGGCTGTGCCCCTTGAAGTCCTGCAGCTCCAAAGGACCTTTGGCAGTGCACAGGCATGGTGAGCTCTGTACACAGAGGTGAGCTACGCCTCTGCAGAGGGATGAGTCAGACTTTCCGTTTTTCATTCTTGCCGTGAAATTTTGCAGCTGTTTTCTAAAAACTTCAGGTTTTGTTCAGAGGTTTCATTCCAATCAGCACAACCATAAGGAGGTTAATTAAAATTCAGCTCTGTGGCAGTTCCAGTGCTACTCTGGTGACAATATTTACTTCCATTACTTTTCTTTTTAATTGCAAAGTAAAAAAAAAATAATATTTTAGCAGTGTTCAGGTCTGGAAGAAAAAAGATAAGGTACTGAGTACTGTGTCTTTTGAGTTTAGCTGTGCCATGCTTCTGAGTCATGGCAGACTTGTGAACCTGATTTGATTTCTCCTGCTCTGTGAACGCACACACCTACACTATCAGTGTTAAGGCTTGTACAGTAATTTCACACTTGAAAGGTGCACCGGATTATAAGGCGCACTTCTGGGTAGCCGGCAAGTCCCCATCCTTTGTCCATATATAAGGTGCACCAGCCAATAAGGCGCACTTTTTTTTTGCAGCGAGCATCCACTGCCGGCCCTGCCCCCATGCAGCTGCCTGGCCCCTCCTCGGCTCCTGCGGCTGCTGGCCCCGCCCCGTGCCACGCGGCTGCCAGCCCCACCCTATGCAGCTGCCGGCCCTGCCCTGCCCCACTGCCGTTCCCCCCCGCCCTGCCCAGCTGCTGGCCCCGCCCCACGGCTCACACTTCCGGGTTGGCAATTCGCCGGAATTCATCCGCATATAAGGTGCACCGGATTATAAGGCGCACTTCCGGGTTAAGCTCGAAACTTCAGTCAAAAAGGTGCACCTTATATGCATGAAATTACTGTATTTATGCTGGGGAACAAGAACACCACCCAAAGACTTGCACTTTCCTGGTGACACCAACATCCCCAGCACGCCAGCTGTACCTCAGCCAACACCTCACTCCTCAGGAGGATTTGTACGAGCCTTTCCAGCTCTCCTTTGGTGCTGACTTTTAAAAGTGATGCCTTATTTTGTACTAATTGTGTTTGATTAAATTAGTGCTGTATATTATGGGATTTTATTTAAAGAAACAGGGCTAAAGTCATCTCTTGAAATATCATAAGTTGCTGTGAATATTTGTATGAGATATTAGAATTTGTTTAAATGTGACAAAAAAAGGAGGGAAATGAGATAATGTTTCAAGTTCATATCAATCCGCAACTAATAAATCACGGAAGAGCTGTTTTATCCATGCAGGAGGGACAAAACAAGCTTTTCAACTCTAATAAATTACAGGAATATGCTGTTTTTTCAATGTACAAAAAGAAATCTCATTACAAACACTTTTTCAAGAGCTTGTGGGTTTAAAGGAACATAACAGACAAGTTCATCATTCTGTAGCTCAGCTTGAGAGGATGGTTTTATTATACCTCATGACTTTCTGTAATATTACTGTACTTTGTCTTACTAAGCTGGTCTTGAATCTGCTCCTGTTACAACTTTTAAGTGCTGATGACTTTTTTTTAAAGAAAAATATTGTAAAAGAAAAAATTTAAATATTTTAATGATGGGGGGAAGAGCTTGGTGTTGTTACTGTTTTAACCTTATGAACTCTTCATTATTTCACTGAATGGAATAACAAAGGTTACTCAACCAATTTTCCTAATCCAGTTCTTGGTACTGTAAAAAATGGGTTAGATCTGTATGGAATCAAATCTATAGCATGCTGATGATGAGTTTGAGAGAAGTTAATTTTTCCAGTAGTCTTGACAATTCTGCTTCCCAGCACTGACTTTACCTGCTACTACTGTGAATTTTGGTACCTAATCCCCCAACTGAATCCATGCAGACAGAGCATGTGCCTGTAAAAAAAAATCCAGTTGCAGGGCTAGGGCTTTAAATAGACTTGATAGCCTAGAAAATGTCTCAGTTGACCTTCAGCTGAGTGCTAAAAGACATATTTAAAGTAGCATTTTATTTGTGGGGAATGGGGTATTTTTTTTCTCATGTTTAATCATTTGCTTGAGATCTGGAAGAGATTTCTATTATCTGTTCTTTTTTATTGTCACTAGCTTGGCTTAAAGTGAGAGAGGCAATTTTGAATAGGCTAGTCATTCTGAGCATCACAATATTCCATGTCTTTTCTGAAACTTCAGGAAGCAGGGTTACCTCTTGAGTACACACATCTTAGTTTTTATCAAAACTTTTAGTAGACTAAGTCTTTCTTTAGGTGACTTGCTTCTCATTTAAGGTTTTTCCAAAACACTTAATTTTTTTTCTTTTTTTTTTCTTTTTTGCCTTCTTTCTCCTCCTAACAAAGTTGGCTAATTTTAAAAAAAATCAACCAGAAGTGCAAGATTCTATGCAACATTCATGTTGAGTTATAAATTGAGAGAATAAACCATTTTCTTTCCTTCACAACTGCCAAGAATGGTACAGGCCATAAATGAAATGTGTTTTATTTGGGGAAGGGAGAGGGTTGGTCAGCCTTTTTGTACATTTTGAAAGAAGCAGACTTGATATTTCATTGTTGATGCTTAACTTCAATATTATGTGTATAAAATCTTGTCTAGATGTGGCAATTTTCTTTCAAGAAAAAAAATATACAAAAACAAAGCAAAAAAAAAAAACTTTGTTGATATTAAATGGAAGGTTACTGTTTTGATCTAGTCATTTCCAGTGGAACAGTTTATGAAATATGTTCTATAAGATGTACATTTTTTCATTGTAACATAGAAATGTAAATATTTGATTAAAAGTGCTGCATTTTGATGAATTTTTTCTAGCCATTTTTAAAGAGAAAACTAGGAATTGAGTATTTTGTGTACGTTTATGATGTTTTCCATTTGCTCCTCTCCCTATTTAATTTTCAGTTCTCATTTAGGATTGGAATTTGTAGATGGTCTGTTTGAGATCATGCCTTCCCTTTCTCACTCTCCCCATTTCTACCCCTTCCCCATCCCGTTTCATGGAGAATAAAGCTGATGATTGTACCAGTCTTAAATTATTAATGATTCAATAAAATTGATGCTTATTTATTCATATCCGTGGCTTCCCAGAACTTTTTATCCCTTCCTAATCACCATTTTATAATTTTTTATTTGAAGATAATGGATTTCACTCCTTCAGTTTGGTTGACTTTTTAAAGTACAGTAATTTCACGACTATAAGGCACACCCTTTTGACTAAAATTATGATCAAAACCTGGAAGTGCGCTTTGTAATCCGGTGCACCTTATATATGGACAAAGTTTGGAAATTTGCCAACCCAGAAGTGCGAGCCCTGAGAGCTGCACCAGCTGCACACTGCGAGAGCTGTGCCAGCTAGCGCCGGGGGCGGGCAGGAGTGCTGGGGCCCGCAGCACGGGGAAGGAACCTGGGGCTGCATTTAAAGGCTACGCCAATCCGTGGAGAATGTTTGCAAATGGAGCACCTGCCAGTAAACCCCGCAATTGTGCAATTCCGTTACTAATTCATTACTTTGTTGCGCAAAGATCCTCACTGCAAAAAAGAGAGTGCACCTTATAGTTGTGAAATTACTGTACTTGTGGTGTGACCAGCCCTCAATCATCCATCTAATCTGGCCTAAAATGTTTTCAGGGGCATCTCCCACCCCTCTGGACAACCTTCACATTCCACAAAGTATTCCCATTTCCTCTTCACTCATTTGATAGAAATATTATGGTTATACAGTAATAGATACACAGTCAGTAAAAACAAGTAGGAAACTCTTATCCTTCATGGTAAATAAATACTCTGACTTACAAAAAGCAGAAGTTCTCTATTCATAAAGCATAAATGCAAACCCCTCTGCACTTAATATGTAAGGTGGGATTTTTTTCCTGGAGACTTGCTCTTTTCAAATTTCTGCATTTTTGACAGTTCCTTGTCCACTTACCACCTATGTGAGATACTATGTAGTGATTCATGTCATTATTAAAATACACCATGGAATCAATATAAACAAGAATACTAAATCCAAAGTAAAGCATGGACATAAGACACAGGAAAATTAATGATTTCATTATATTTGTTTAAATCACTTTGCTATAAATTGTTAAGTTTTTGTTTTTATGTATTTTTATTATTTTGTCACTATAATTATGAACTGTATCCACTTTATGTATAAGGAAAATGCAGGCTTATGTAGACATGAGCAGACGTGTCACTGCTGTTACCTGCTTGCTAGGAGTGTAACCTGAGAACAACTTTGAGCCTAGTCCAGACCTGGTGGAGGCTTGTGGCCACTGCTACTTAAGTGCTGGCTAGCATATTCAGGCTTGCTCAGACTTGCTCCCCAGCACAGTGGGCATGTCAGAGCCCACCAAGAAACTGCCTATAAAAGGGACAGTGACCAAAGGTGAGACGAACGTGTTGGTGAGCACAGACTCCCCACATCCCCAGCACTGCTTGCCTATTCCTTATCAACAGACTAATAAATTGCCTTATTGATTGATCTACCCAATTTTAGTGAGTAATTTATAACAACCTATTTGAACAATTAATGTTGGTAGGGAGAGATTCACATGTAGAAAACTTCAAAGAAAATAGAAAAGTTCTGCTGAAAACTGAAAATCCAAAAATACTCTTAATGACACAGCAGTGTAAAAGGTAAACGGTGGCTCTGAGTTGATCTGTAATGTAGGCATTGTCGGTCCTCCACAGCAGTTTTCGAGAGGCAGAATTGCTTTGAATGTGCTCAAGCACGTTTTTCTGTGTTCTGTAAACTTCCTTCGATTCACAGAACTGCATGTCCTAGACTTGCTCCTGGAAAATGCTTCAGCCATGATCTTGGACAATTTTTGAATCCATGTTAGACTGTCAAAATGTTTATTATCTCTCAGGAATTCTTCCCTTCCTTTCCTTTTTGGCTGACCTGTCCCTTTCCCACATTATTCTTTTCTCTGCTCTGTGCACTCTGTCTTGTATGCTTAACTTTTTTTCCCTTTACCTCATCTTCTTTTTAACCTTTATTTTCCTACTTTTCTGTTATCAACATCCTATTTCATTTTATGTCCTTCCTGGATCCATCTCATCATTTCTCAGTGCCATAGGATCAGTGCTGACTCCTGGAGTCATTTTATAAACTCAGTCTGCAGCCTGCAGTGTATTTGCACCCTTCTCATTCCTCTGACCTTTTCTCCTGGTACTTCAGAGAAGTCTCCTCAAGAACCAGAGAGGGAATTCCTCCTGATGCCCTGCAGACTCCCTTCCTCCATTCCACACTTTCCGTTCATTTCACCACTTTACTGATGCCCAGGTAAAGTGACATTGATCTTGTGGTAACCGGGGGTTATCTGAGGTTTCTAATGTGGACATCTAATCTGGGCTTTTGGGGGTTAGAGCAGAGTACTGCAGCTGAGGACAACTTTCATCTTTGCCCCAGTGGAGCTGGCTGTAGGCAAATCCTTCCCCATCATTATATTTAACCACACACAGAAATCTGTGTTTCTCTCTCCTTCCTCAATCATAGAATGATTTGGGTTGGAAGGGGCCATTAGAGGTCATGTAGTCCAACCCCCTGCAATGAGTTGAGACATTTTCTGTAAGAGCAGGTTGCTCAGTCACAGGTATTTCTGATTTGCTCAGAGGCTAAAGTGGAGACCATACTCTGGCTAAACATGGGTAATCACTCCTCTAGGAATTTGACCCGTGTGGGGCTGGGCAGTTAGGAAGTCTGAAGGACCTTACATAAAGTGGGATCCACAGGCACATGGGAAGAGGTTGTGCTTCCACTGAGATCCTGCCTGAAATCCCATTGTAGATCAAGGAGCTGGTGATCTGCATGTCAGTGAGCCTGAGTATGGCCAGGACTGTGCTGTGCTGCACTGCCCTGTGCCACGAGGACAGGCTGGCCTCCAGACTGGGGTTGTGATGTACAAACCCTGTGTCCATGGGATCAGCTCAGCCCACTCTAAAAGAGAGGAATGCAGCTCCTGCTGGGTACCGAGAGGCTGAGCCATCTGTGCGTCCTTGGCTTTGTCTCATTATGCAGCAAAAAGGTCTCATGGGTACATCCTTTCTGTTTGACAGCAGAAATGGTTAATAGAGCTCTTTTGCTGAGAGAAAACACCCTCCTGTAATACCTTGAATGCCTGCACCCGTGGCTGGGATGTGGCCAGGATGCTGCATCTGAATGCTGCTCCGCTGGGGGTTCTCAGCATTTGAAGGGACAGAAGATTGTCTCTGCTGTTCCCATCTTGCAGTATTCACTTTAACAAACAGCATTTGATACCTCACTAGGTCTGAGTGTCTTTTTATCGGGATTGTGATGAACCAGCACCACCCAGTGCAAAAAAGGAGTTAGGACACAAAGCCCAAGCTCTGTGGGGGAGTAACAAGCTCATGAGCTGTGTGAACCACTAAGCCTCATCCACAGGAGGATTTCTGACTGTTACTGCACAATTTTCAGCTTCACACTTTCTGCCAGACCACCAACCTCCAGTCCCTAATCAATCCTGATTATTAAATAATATATTTATGCACAGCAGTGCCCAAGTCATCCAAGAGGATCCTGAAAAGCTCTGAGAAATGCTTCCTTGCTGCAGATGCTGGACACGCTGACTCAGAACAACTAATTTCTGGCTGGATATAGTGCTAGAAAGTAATATTTACTGCATTTACTGCACTGCATAACTATCAGTGGTGGCCTTGGATATAGTGATAATAACATTGTGAAGTTTCAGATCCTGCTAAAAATACTGAAGACAACTAATAGGAAAGAACCCCTGGATTTAAAAAGCACTGAAACTTCCACTCCTGAAATTGTCCATATGCTCAGAGTCCAGCTGTGAGGATCTGTGGGAAGCATCCCTGGAGAGCACAATCAACTTATAAGGGCTGGGAGCTATTCTACCAAAAAAGCAACAAAAAACAAACAAACAACAACAAAAAACAGAACAAAAATAAAAATAAAAATAAAAACAAAAATAAAAACAAAAACAAAAACAAAAACAAAAACAAAAACAAAAAAACCCCACCAAAACCAAACATAAAAACCAAACCAAAAAAAAGGACCCAAACCAAAAAATAAAACCTTGCATGCTGGGCATACAAAGTTGCCTTTAGCAAGGCTAAGCTTGGCTAAACCTGGGAGGGGTATGAGAACCTGCCCTGTGAAGAAAGACTGAAGCAGTTGAGTCGCCTCCTGAAAAAAACTTGTCGGGGACTTCATGGTGACACTTCAGTGCCTGAAGGGCAGCCACAAAGGGGATGGATGCTTTCTTTTCAAAAGGAATCACATGGAGAAGTAAAGGAGCAATGGGTGCAATTTGCTCCCAGGATAGGTTTTGTTTCTCTCTCACAATGATATTTTTTAGAGAAACAACAATCATTCAGTGGAACAATCTCCTCAAGGATATGGTTGCGTCCTCATTGATGGAGGTTTTTCAAAATATGGTTGATCAGAGTAACAGTCCTCATCTAGATTCCCTCACCCTCAAAAGGCTGGATCTTTCCAGATGTTTTCCAACCTGTGCTGTTGTATGATTTTATGAAGTATTTCAGCCTTTTGCTGATTACATCAGAGGGAAAATTAGGTAAAAGCAGCACATCTGGCACTTGTGCATGTCCAGTAAAGGCACTCCTGTGAGGCCTCACTCTGCTGGGCTTCCCAGGTGTTAAATCCCTGTCGTGTAGGCTGGGAGAGTGGTGTTAGTGTGGGTTTTGGAGCTTAAAGGACATTATTTACTTTTATCAACTCAATCTTGGTTCAAAAATACAAGAGCCCTGAAGATGTCCAATTAAATCACTTGATAGGGGCCAGCAGAAGGGATGATTTTTCCCATCCTTGCCGAGCATTTGTGCCACATGCTCCTCAGGCACAGCAGTGAGGAATTCCAGCTGCTAGAAGAGAAAATCAAGGAAATAGATCCATTTTCTGCTCTTCAGCCCAAACACTTCTGCTGACAGCCCATGCACACACACTGGCACATGGCTGGGCCTGGAGAGGAAACTCAGCCAGGAGTAGGACTCTGCCTTGCTGCTCCTCAAAATAACAGAGCCCACTGCTTTGTGTCAAACCTCACCTTGAACATCCCAGGCAAAGGCTTTTAAATATCTTCAGTATACCTAGGACTGAACTTGGGTGTCTTCAAACCAATCTAGTTTCCTGTAGGATGGAGGTTTAGAACTGGCTGGGAATTAATATCCTGCCATCAACCTCAGCCTTTGCATCTGGAAACTATGGCCTTGCATCATGTGCTCAACTTATCCTCTTTAAGGTTATTGTAATGCTCAAACTTTTCTGAAAGACAGGTGCTCTTCAAAAGAAGGGGGTTTTTGTTTGTTTTGTTTTGTTTTGTTTTGTTTTATGCTATTTTATTTTATTTTTTCTCATTTTTTACTCAACCTGCTCCCAGTAAAGGACTGCGCAGCAGCCTTGTCTGCCTGGCTGGGTGAAAACTCTTCTAGCTCCTCAGTTTGTGCAGGGCATTGCTCAAGAAGCCATTGGACCAGGGAGTGGGACCAGAGGGGCACACTCCAGGTCTTGTCACCAACAGCTCTGCAGGCAGCAGCAGCAGCACAGACTCCCCAAGAAAGTTATGTATTTCTTTTCTCCCCCTATCCAAAAGCCACTCTCCCATGCTGATAGGCACAGATGTTGAACCAGCTGGTTTCTTAAGGGACGAAATTGTTCAGAATTTGCTGCCCTGAGCTCACAGTCACCAAAGTTAAATCTCCCTGTCTGCCTTATCCATTCCCTAGTCTGGGAGATTTCCCTCCTGGCTCTGAGAAGGAAGAAAAACACACAAGATCTCTGTAGCCTCCTCTCTCTGTGTTGGGCTGGACAAAACCGTTTCTGGGAAGTGATGAATTTCAATGAACGCAGATTTTGGCTTACTGGGAACTAGGTATTGAGATGTAGTTTTCCCTGACAACTCTGGTTATCTCAGTTGGTGATACTTATCAAGTGTTCATCACTTTGGTGTTCCCTGGACTGTCTCTGACAGAGCCATCCCCACTGGAGCCACTTCTATTAACTCGCTAATTTAGGTTCTTTGATTTTGTTACAGCTGCAGTGTTGGAATTCTTGTGAGGCAATCTTTCCTTCCCACTGCGGCTAATGTTCTAAAGTTTCTTTATTATTTTCTTTATTTATATGAACATGGTTTATTTCACACAAATCACAAATCAACACGAATTGTTTTATAACATATATTACGGCAATGATATTGATAATACAGAGATGTTTTTGTTATTGCTGAGCAGGGCTTGCACAGAGCCAAGGCCCTTTGCTTTTTGTTCTGACTCACTGGTGAGGAAGTTGGGGGTGCCTGGTATGGTGGGAAGAGACACAGCCAGGACAGGTGACCCAGCCTGGCCAAAAGGATATCCCAGACTGTATGGAATCAAGCTTAGAAAAAAAAGTGGAGGGAAAGAGGAAGAGGGAGAGGATGTTGGGAGTGATGGTGATTGTCTTTCCAAGTAACTATTCTGTGCTCTCCTGGGAAGGCTGAACACCTGCCTGCACGTGGGAAGCAGTGAATGAATTTGGTTTTTTTTGTGCATTCATTATTTTTGTGCATGGCTTTTATAAAACAACAACACAACAAACCCAGCAAGTCCTTTTGCTGTTTCACTGTATTTTGTGGGATAAATACTGTCTGTATCTTTTCCATCTCTTTTTCCATTCCACCTCTATCAGGTGTGTGTTATCAACTGCTGATGGCTTCAAGGTGTCAGATAGGTAGAAGATGAGAAATGTGACCATGTGTCCCAGCTTAGATGTGTCCAATTACCTAAATGGAAAGAGGTTAAAGACCTGGAACAGCCTTTCTAGCAGAGGGTACTGTACCTGGCAGTGGCTTTTTTAATAATACCTTTAATTTTTGGCCAGCCCTGAAGTTGGACTAGATTATTTTTGTAGGTCTCTTCCAAATGGAATCACTCTCTTCTTCCTTTCACACCTTCCCTTGTGGCCATGGTAGTGAAGTGGAGCACAGAGGGAGAGTTGGATCTGGGGGACATCTGCTGCATTTGTTTCTTTTGTTTTGGTGTGTTATGAGTGGCGGGCATTAGAGATCATGGAGCAGAAAATAAATGCAGTTTTGTAATGAAGTCGCTCTTTCAGAAAAACTCTGTTACTTATATGCAAAGCTAAACCCCCCTGGCATTTCTGTAGTGCAGAGCAGAAGTGTAAAAACAAAAAGCAGGAGGGTGGTTATGGATTTGCCTGGTGTTGCTGTAATGATCTTTGGCCAGACTTGAGGCTGAAGGGTTAAATCTCTCTCTTTTATCCTGTTTCTCTACCCTATTAGAATGGTCTAATTACCCACTTCTGTAAACTGCAGTGTCTTAGTGATGTGGGTGAGTTGCTCCCTAGTTAAAAGGCAGGTAGATACTCTTTTAAAGCCACTTGATTAGGAACTGATAAATTCTTATTGAATCACTAACAAGGTAGTTTCTTCTCCCAGACGCAAACTACAGCAACCGGTTATATAGAACCAAGTACTACCAAATGATCAAATTTGGAAATCTACTTCTTTTTTATTTGACAATCATCCACTTTAATATATATACATATTTAAAGTCTGTACATGGTAAAATACAAAATAGAAGTGTTTCTTTATAAGTTACATTAAACAGCTGCATTCACCTGTAATTTATCTGTCATTTAATTAAAAAGAAGAAAGAGAGAAGCATTGTTGAGCCATTGTTATATCTATTGACAATAACCTTGGTATAAAACACCCATACCGAGTAAGTGTACAAAATAGTGTACAGTTCATATAAGCTGTGCAAAGACAGCAAAGTTCAGTTAAAAATCAAAGAGATGTATCCACTTTCCTCTGTCCACACTATGGATAGGAAAAGCAAAGTGGAAAATAAGCACAAACTTGTGGGCAAGAAGAAGAATTAGACAGTGCTTTGAACACCATATTGATGAATAAATTAAGATGAAAATCATAAATACATAATATCTCCATTCAAAGGATTTCAATGGATCTGTTGCACAAGCATGGTGACATTTGGGGTGAGAAGGGAGGCAGGGCATGGTCTGGGTCCCTCAAGGTTATTTATTTTGGAGGAAAGGGTTGCTAGATCAGACAAGCCTTCAGTAGCAGCTGAAGTAATAAAGTGGCTGGAAATTCACTTAAAAAGTACTAGAAATGGTCATACCATTTATATTGTATTTTTGATGATTTTTTCTTATCTGGGGGAAGAAGGTTCCTTTCCTACAGGGAAATTTTCCTTTCCTCCTTGCTGTAGTGCCAGGAGATGCCTATTGTCTGTTTTCTGGATGAAAGTAGCTAATTGAGCAAATATTGATTGCTAAGCAGAGAGAGTTATGAAAAGTTGGGCAGATATTATGAACATGAAAACCTCCACACGGGGCAACAAATGAGGAATACCAGTGAGAAGGTAGTCTTACTGATATTGTGGTAAAGAACCTGCACTGAAGAAACATGTGGACATTGGCGTGGGACAGCACCTCTTCAATTTGTAGCATTCTGGTTTATTTATATCTTTGCAGTGTCCTCATGTGATGGTGGGGGCAGGCAAATGATCTAAGAGACTGTTATCTCCTCCTCTTCTTCCCCTTCATCATCCTCTTCCTCTGAGTCTGAGAAGTCTGAAGGTTTGCTGGGGCTGCTAGAATGAGATGGAGAAGGAGACATCTGGGAGTCCAGTCTGTCCCTCAGGTGTAGATGTTCCAAGGACTGGTGGTAGGTTAGGGGATGCTGGGGGCTGGATGGGCACATGGGGGGAACTTCCTCCTCCTCCTCCTCTCCTGAACATTTCTTGCCTACATCACTGAGGTCTGGGTGAGGGTTGAATTTGGTGGGTAGGGTCTGTTCTCTGCAGCCACCAGAAGAGAGGAGCTCCCTTTCTTTAGAGTTCCTCCATTTCATCCTCCTGTTCTGGAACCAGATCTTCACCTAGGGTACAAAGGAACAAAGGAGTGTAACGTTTCAGTAAAACAAGGACCAGAAAAGGTGTTTTGGCTGCACTCTCAAAATCCTGCACATGCCCATACTCAAGCTAGTGGGAGTCACAAAATTTGATCTTTGGAGGACCCTAGGAGAGAGCTCAGGGGCAATCAGGCTGTGATCCTACTCACCCAGTTGGGAATCATGACATTTTTGGCTCTGTTTATCACTTGTAACTTGCTTTGGATGTTCTCCCTGTTTCCATTTCCTTCTTCCCTGCATCTCTCTAGGTGCCCCCGGGGAGTGGGCGATCTTGGTTCTCCACAACCCTCTACCCTCCCTCCACCTGGTGCCTTTCTCACCTGCGAGTCCTTGAGGCCAAGCTTGGCTGCCAGCTTCTTCCTGTCAGGTTTGCTGATGTACTTCTGCTTCTGGAACATCTTCTCCAGCGCCTTGCGCTGCACATCAGAGAAGACAGCGCGGCGCAGCATCCCCCGGCGGGGCTTGCCCCGGGCAGCCAGCGGCCAGGAGAAGGTGCCAGGGATGGGGACCACGGCAGAGGCAGCTGTGGGAGCGACACATGGCACCGAGTGAGCAGAGTGGGACTGGTCCCCACCATCCCTCCCTGCCCTTCAGGCAGGCACTCAGCAACCTGGGGCAGTGAAAAGGAGCTTTAGGCTTAACAAACTGCCCCCCTTTCAGGCAGCGATGGCTGGGATTAGATCTATCAACTCAAATGTGGAAAACGGGTGAATGGTGGCCGGTTTTGTTGGGAGCTTCAAAGGTCCCCGGCCTGAAAAGGCAAAGCAAGGCATACTGGCTAAGATAGAGGTATAATAAAAAAGCTCTCCCTCCCACTCAGAAACATTTGATTTTTTTTTTTTCCAGATGCTTTTATCACTTCAGATGCTTTATTATGATGGAGATGAAAATGAGGACTTTTCTGATTCCAAACAAAATGGCTTCTCTTCAGATGCAATTTTGATCAATCAGTATTCATCTTTTTATAATAATCTCTTCTTTCTCCACTACCCCCGCTCCAAAGTTGGAGAATTCAATTCGAAGACATGAAAAGTAGCATCTAATTAGCACACTGCCTGGTTCCCAATGGCATTAGTATGATAAAAAAGGGCAGAGTTTTGCCTTAAAAAAAAAAAAAAAAAAAAAAAAAAAAAAAAAAAAAAAAGAAGGGGGAGAACCTCCCCAAGAGAGACAGAGATGCTAATGAAGCGTGAATGGTAATTGTGTAGTAATGAACTAACAGAAAAAGACTGAGGACAAGCAGCTAACGCCATATATTATTGGAACAAAAGAGATTTACACTTTCAAACTAAACACAACGGCATGCCAAGCTCCTCGGGAGAATACTGATGGCACAATCGTCTCTTTCCCCAAATCATTTTCATTAAATGGACATGAAAAGCTATTTATAAAGCTCAAGTTGTTTTTGTTACGCTATTCACATGCTGGAGAAAGGAAGCAAATTCCATTATGCAGAAGATGAATAGAAGACCTTGGGTTATTTTTTTGCTCTCTCCCTTTCCCTGTTTTCTTTTTAAAATCATGGTTTCTTAGTATTATTAGGTTTCGGGTTTTGTTGTTTTCTTTTTTGTTTGTTTGTTGTTGGTTTTTTTTAATTGTTCTCTCAGTATCATAATACTTCGGTGCTGTAACAATCACAGGCCTGCTTTCTCGCCTTTCCTGTGCTGTTTGACGACGCACCTGGGAAGGTGAAGGAGGGAAGTAGGCGGCAGAGGTGATGGAGCAGAGGGTAAGGACGCAGCGGAGGTGGAGCAGGGCAGTCACGCCGCTCCCGCAGCGCGCTGGATAGGCCCGTAAGGCGAAAAGGTTTGGGGGATACCCGCAGGATCTCTCCCTCTTCCCTCCCTCTCTCCGTCCTCCCCTGCCGCTCTCTCTGCGCGGGTGCGGAGACCATGCGGTGGAGGGAGCTGACCGCTCCTCGTGGTGCTGAAACAGGCCGGGAGGGAGGGAGGCAGGGAGGGAGCAGGGACCCGCCACGCCTCGGGACCGTGACAATCGCGGCTAATTTGCAGATCAGCGGGGGGAGCGGGCAAGGAATGTCAGGCAGTCACTGCCTGTGCTAAATCGGGCAGCAAATTGGCGCGACTGCTGTTCGAATGTTGTACTCCCTCCAACCTCTGAACTGCAGCATAACCCCGCCAAGGGAACGCAGGGACGGAGAGAAATCACCGGGACGTGCCTGCAAGAGTGGCCCACCCGCTTACAGGGACTCTTGTAAATACCTACCTGGGAAATAGGAAGATCTGAGAAAGGGCTGGAAGGATCCTTCAAAATACGGAAAGGAGAAAGTCTTTGGCGGGACGCTCTGGAGCAACGCAGGGGAGGTTTCTAGTAAACAAATAAAATCAAATTAATCGGAGGGTAACCACCAGTTGGACTCGACAGACAGCAAGGCTGGGTTCTGTCTCTCGGTCTGGAGAAAAACGCTGTGATACTTTTAGAAAAAATAAGAGTCAGACTGAACTCGGAACGGCCGACGAAGAGTGGCACTTTTGCTGGTTTTGCCAGCAAAGCGGCACCCGTGAGGATAGGGTCAGTCAGAAGACACGGTCGGGGGACCCCTGGTTTCTGGGACCCCTCCGCCTGCCCCTCCCTCCCATCTTGCTGCGGAGAGGCACCGGCCGCCGGCAGCGCTGCCGTTGAAATTCGAGCGATGCCGAAGGGCTCTGCAGCTCGGGACTGGATCCTCCTTCCCTTTCCTAGGCCAGTTCCCGGCGCTGCCCCTCGTCCATCATCCCCCTCCTGCCGGCGGTGTGTCCCCAGCGCCCGGAGCCGCGGCTGGCTCGGGGTGTTACCCTCTTACCGGCTCGGGGCGTGGAGGAGAGGATGGCGTTGACTCCAAACTTCAGAAAAGTGGAGTCGCTGCTGGAAGTCTGTGGAGAACAGATCCTCCTGGAGCCGACGGTGGTGGAGCTGGGGAGCTCTGGAGTCCCGGAGTCCGTCCTGGCCGCCGAGGCTGGGGGGGACATGCTGTGCGGGGGGGCAGTCCTGGGCAGATAGCTGGTGGGCCTGCTGATCCGGATCAAATCTTCCACCAGGAAGCTGGAATGGCTGGAAAAAGCGGACTGCAGCGACTGAGGCAAGGTGAGGGTGGGGGTCGGCCGGAGGAGGCTGGGGTAGACGGCTGGAGGGGCGATGAGGCTGGGGAACATCATCGCAGAGGCCGTCCGCGGAGCAGGGCTGGGGCCGCTCGCCTGCTTGTTTGTTTGTTTGCTTTTGTTTTCTGCTTCGCAAACCTGAGTTGGTAAAGATCCAGCCAGCGAGTCTGGCGGGGTTCTCTCTGCCCCTTCCTCCTGGACTATGGGTTTTATAGTGGTCAGCCCCGCTGAGGCTCTTTCAAAAGTGACAGCCTCAACAATGGGGTTCAACAAAGTTCTCCACTTGAGCTTCATTCAGGGCGAGCTCCCGGCTTCTCCATTGGTCCGGGGCTGCAATTTATGATTGGATTAGACTTCATAAGCAACTGGGGCACAATGGCCCCGCCACAAAGAAAGTGTAGTCATCAATTTTGCATATTGACCGCCTCTTTGGAATACAGCTCTCCAAAGGCTCCCAGCAGGGTTTTGTTCAGAGGCAACACACACGGGCTAATTAAATGCCTATTTAAAAGTTTCAAATGACATCTTGCCTCGTAGAAAGGGAATTATTTAAAGAAAGCACTAAATTTATTTGCCGCTCCCCTGCTGAGTTTGGGAAATAAATCAATAAATATTCATATAAACTTATCTGCGGACTCTCAGTAAAGCACGGGTTTTGTGGATTTGAAAATACAAATTAGAAAACGTGGAACTAAGCTCTGTTGAGGCAGAAATACGTTTGGAGAGTGGATTTGTTTGAACATATTCTTCTCCTGCTATTAGTATGTGGAAGAATTAGTGAGTGTAGATGGGATTGGTTTTCTACCTGCATATCAAAGGTCCAGAATAAGGCATATATGCGGTGTCAACCTCTCCTTTCAAGGTCCTAGCTTCGTAAAAGTCTCCTGTACTTGTGCTCAGGGGAGAGGTTTGCCCAGATAGAAATGTGAGCCTTGATGTGGCCAGTGAGAACTCTGCTCCCACAAAATCTGAGTCTTGCACACAGGAGAAATCTGGACAGCTTTGTGTGACCAAGAGCAACCCCTTCGGCTTCTCAGTCTGTTGCTCCTGTGTAGGTTACCTACGTTCAAAATAGTGGGACTCGTTTACCCTCCAGCTGTGAAAATGAAGACAGCTTTGTCTCATTTGGATCCTTTTGGCTGAAGTTGCGTGAGCTTTGTCAGTGTCGATGCCTTGAAGCAGCCAAATTCACCCGATCTCTCTTTTTATCCAAGCGCGTGTGCAGGATTTCGGAAGGTGTATTGCTCAGGGCGACAGAGCCCGGAATCCCCTAACTTTGGTACGAGGGACAAATGACATTGTCTAATGGGAAAATAGTAAATTGGGATTTTTCTAGCAGACAGGTTTCGTTTGTGGTGGCAAATTTGGAAATAGGCACAAGTGTAGTTAGTTTCCTTTGGAGGTGGCTGATGAAAGCGACTATTGAGAGTGGTTTTACCTGATTTCTCTGTTAAAGACTATAACAGATGTGTTAAATATCCTATGTTTTAAAAGCACCCCATTCAGCCCTTTGGTGTGTCTGAACCTTTGCAAGCAGAAGTGTGCAGCTCAACCATGCAGCCTTTATCCTATTAACCATGAACTAACTGTCACCTTCAGCTGTTTTCCCTTTTTACTTTTTAACACAAAGCTTTCTCAAAAATCTTATTAACCAGCTTTATTTCTCTCGATGGTTTTTGTCCGAACGTTTTGTGTTGATTATCTCCAAGTCGATGCTTTAACCATTCAATGAAAGTGCATCTGCGATTTATATCACATTAGGGAAGAAAGAAAGTCTGTTAAAACTCTCCCTTGATTCAAATCAAGAAGTTATTTATTAGAGAGGACGGAATCAGCCCTGGAAACTGTATGATCCTGACAAGCTTTCCCTGCGCTGCTCGCCACCCCCAGCAGACGAGCACCTGCAGACCTGACTCGGAAGGTTCCCCGTTTGAAAGCATCACTTTGATAGAGTTTTTTCCCGCTCCCCGCTTTTGTTCGTCTTGATGCTTAGCAGGTAAAGAAAAGAGGAAGGAAGGTGTGGGCAGAGCGCAAGGGGTTCGGGGGTGCGGACGGGTCCCGCCACCTGCCCCTCGCCCCCTTTCAGGCTCCGTGGTGTCGGGGGGTGCCGGGCAGAGCGGGGGCTGCCCCGCCCTGCCCCGGGCTCAGCTCTCCCCTAGCCCCCACCCAGGGCGTTCTGGGGTTACCTCAAGCGCTTCTGCCCAGCGCTGCTCTCAGAGTGTTATTTAGCAAGCTAGCGGGGCGGTAGCGAACGGACAAAGCAAACGGGGTTTTCCCCAATAAAATAACTACCTGGTACCCCGCCAGTTCCCAGTCCCATCTCTGTCCCCTGCACCCTGCCCCTCTAGCAGCCGCCTTCCGATCCCGGCGTTTCCCACATGAGCTCCGCCCGGGCTGTTCCGAGAACACTTCGTTTTTTACAGTCATTATACGTTTCCTTTGAGATGATTTACTCCTTTCTTTACATATACATTGGGGGCATTTTGTCTCACTATAGACCAACTGCTGCTAATTTCTCTGGTTTTAAAAAAGAGGGGCTGACATTTTCTGGAAGGTTGGGTCAAACGCATGCTGGGGCACGCGTGGACCCGGTTCCTTGTGATGCGTCTGAGCACACTCATAAAGAATTCCTTAAGCACCACGGCAAAAGGGACTAGACATCTATTGAAAGGGAGATAGACCATAAGAAACCAAGAAATCAGACGAAAGGATCTTATTTTAGGAGATCTCCTTTGGAAGTTTCTTTTCAAAGGCAGTGATCATTTAAGAGAAAGGGAATTCTAATGTCTCAGGATAAAACCTGTGACTAATGCCGTTTGACCTATGCTCAGGCAGTTTTGTGTTTCCTGCCATTCATTTTAATGTCGTTATCTTCAAATTTATTTCTTAAAAGTCAGTCACTTTCTTTGTCAAAAAAAAAAAAAAAAGAGAGAGAGAGAGAGAGCCCAAACCCCAAACTGCCGCAGGATGTGGGGTAGGGAGGGGGAGGTGGGGGTTGAAGCTGCGTGTGTCCCTGTCCGAGGCTGGTAATCCGCATGAAATTGGGAGAGCCAGCACTTCAAATTCGGAGACCAAAGGGCTGGGCAGGGCCGAGCCGGCGCCCCCCCGGCGGCTCAGAGCCGCGCTCTGAGCTCCATCGTTCTCCCGCATCTTCGGCCCCGGGAGACGGACGTCTCAATCACCGCCACGGCGCGGCCCCACGCGGGACGCCCTCCGCGGGACAGCCCCCGCCCCTCCGGCCGCTCCCCGAACTTCTCGCCCCTCCCTCCCCAAGCCGGGAACTGCTCCACAGGGGACCAGCTGAGCCTCTCTCCGCACCCCGCCAGGGCTGTCCGGGCCCACAGTGCCCGCTTCTTCCTCCCGAATGCTGCGGTGCAAACGTGTGTGCGCGCATTTTAGATGGTTTTCTTATTTTTAATCCCCACTCCTTTTGCCTTCTTTTTTCTTTTTTTCCTCCGGAGTAGGGGCTGCGGGAGAGGGGGTGGGGTGCTCCGTCGCTGCTGTGTTCCAGCCCCCTAACGATGCTCGTTGACCACGCCGGCAGCTTGAATGGAGGCTGCGGGGGCGAGGCTGTATTAAGACACCTAAGTCTTCACCTTTAGAATTCAAGCACAAGAAACAGTAACTGTTGGTTCGTTCAAAGCTTTTCTAGATCCCCCCTTTTCTTGAAAATCCTTCTATTGTGCCAATCAAGCAGATGGTTTGCAGGAAATATAGCTTGGCCCCAGTGACCGAAACTAATTTTAACTAGCTTTCCAAGCCTGGCACGTTTGTTTTGCTCTTACAAAATAGCTTAAAAAAACAGCTGGCAAGGGTGAATTAAACCCATTAAAGACACATTTATAAGAAATTATATTCACATAGGTTGTTTGAAACCCCCCTAAGAGGGGAGAGATGAGCGTATTGAAATGAAAATGTCCCTGAGCACACTACCCTCCTTAACATCGCCTGAGAGTCTCAAAACATTTTACTAAATAGATTAACTTGACTATTGTTTTGCATCACATTTATCAGCTTCATTAAGTGAATAGCTGAACAAATATATTACGCATGCATGAAAAGCTCTTTTGGGGGCTGCCTTATTGTGTCCTCAGCCCTGACAGGTGGTTAACTGTGTTTCTCTCTCCTCTCCCCCTCTCTCTTTCTGCGCAAAGAAAGAGGGATCTTGGACAGAGCGCACAGCCCAGACTTGGCAAAGAGACCTTGAGGGGAGAGTTACTTTCTTTTCCCTCGCCATTCATGTGGGCCAGCCCAGGGTGCACGCAGCCTGAAACGCAACCAGAGGATCTGATCATGTCAAAAGTAATTAACTTTAGTTTAGTCTCTGTGCTTTGCTTGCACTTTACTAACTCCTTCCAAGCCGGTTTAATTTGCATTCTTTCTTCCAAATTGATTATTTTTGTCCATTTCGTCCTTTATCCCTTCCCCAACAACTTTGTTTTAAAAAAATAATCTGAGGTTGAACAATCGCTCTTCTTTCTTCTCCACTAATCTGTCCAATAAACAACCACAAAACCCCCTTAAAAACAACTCTTCATGAACTAAGACTGACACATTTTGGAGAGCTAGGACTTGCAAAATACAGTATGATTTATTTGCTGCCTCAGTTTCATGATTTCTTGGTGCAGTGGAACCTCACTGGGAATCGGACAGTGGCAGTTTGTGTTTTAGATACTGATGGACAGGGTCCTGCTTGTGGTCTGTGCCCCGAGGGTTTCCAAATTAGACTGTGCAGATGAAATGTGGAGGAGGATGACAACACAAAACTTGCCCATTTATTTTTCTCAAAAACATGTTTCTCTCATGTTGCCTAAGTAGAAGAATTAAAAATCTTTGTGTCTTTTGAATAATTTCTTAAGAGTACTCCTACCTCCTCACTGCAAACTGAAGTTGTGATCCTTTGCTTATGACAGCAGCAAATTTCTCTGCTGACTGATCTGCTGAAATCTCTTTGCAGTGGTCAATTTTAGGTGCTGGGACTTGAAGATCCCCTGACTTTTCCACTCATTAAGACCCAGTTGTGTTCCTCACTCTCTAGGTTATGACAGGAAGGACAAATTTCTTTGGAGGATGGGACTTTCAGCACAATCCAGCAGAAGAATGAGTATGTCCTGGGGTGGGTTTTAGAAAATCTGGGAGTTTGCTGTCACTTTGAACTGAGGGTCCTTGAGCCCACACACTCTTGATGTCTGTCACAAGAATGGATTTAAAGCTGCTCTCTACCCCTCTGCCTGCTGGAACATCACACAGGGATCACTGTCTCTCAGAGAAAGAACAGAATTAGTATTTGACTACCTGTAGGACAAAACCAGGACTTTCTCTTGTTTGTACACCTTTTCTTAAAAGGGCTAGAGCATCAACCCTCAATCCCTTGAGTTCTTCCATGCCTGCCAACTGATGCTTCACTTCCTTTGGGCTGAAGTCTCTCTAGGAAGGTTTAAGAGGGACACTCAGAAGAGGGATGCTGATGAGAGCCCAGTCAACCACTTTTCTCAATGGAAAGCCTTCCCCAGGCTATGCACTGGTAGTCAGAAGGATGGCAAAAGGCTGGGAGGCTCACTTTGCTCCTTCTAGATGAAAATACCTTCAACCGTCATAATTCACTGGGGAAAACAGCTGTTATGGGGAGAGTGTTTTTCTCTCTGAGTCCTATGTGAAGGTGTTGAAAGGTCTTTTAACAGGACCTGTGATTCATTTGGTGAGACCCAAAGCCATGGGATAAGGAAGGAAAGGAAACTCAAATGCTGCCTAATAGTTCTTTAGAAAACGAAAGTGCAAAATTTCCTTGTTGGGATACTCTAATGCTCTTATAACTCAAATGAGGGAATATTGTAAAAAAATAAAACATTAATTCCAATGTTTTTTGAACATTCAGATTCCCTGGGCGTTTTCTTCTTTTAAGTATTGCATTTGTGACCTTGTCTATTAAGGCAATGGCTTTGCAGTTAAATGGTTCAGTTACAGACCATGCCCTCACCACAGATATGTTTAAGGTGCTGGTAAACTACCCTGTATCCATAGAGGACAAGAGTAACTGTCTGGACCTTCAATAAAGACAGAAATACTAAGCTGTTCTTGTAGACATTGATGCGGAGTGTGTTTGATCTCTGGAGCTCTGACAGAAGAAGAATGAAAAACTGCCCCTCATGGTTCACCTTCATAGAACCACTGAGAAATGAGTTAGCAAGCCCTGGTCCACATGGTCCATGTGCTTTGCCCCCAGTTACAGTAATTTCATTATTATAAGCTGCACCTTTTTCATTGAAGAATCCAGCCTACCCCAGTAGTGCGGCTTATATTCAGGTGTGGCTTATCTATGGACAAATCCCAGTGAAATGCCAACCCGGAAGTGAGAGCCGGCCAGGAAGGCGCCTGGAGCTTCCTTTAAAGGCTTTGCTGGTCTATGAAAGCTGTTGCAACTTGAGCACCTGACACCAAACCCTGTGCTGGAGCGATTCTGTTACTAATTTGTTACTTTGTTACACATGGATCCTCGCAGTAAAAAAAAAAAGTTGGAGGGGGGAAGTGCGGCTTATATTCAGGTGCAGCTTATATATGGACAGATCCTGTGGTCTACCCGGCTACCGGGAGGTGCGGCTTATAGTCAGGTGCGGTTTATAATTGTGAAATTACTGTACTTTGCATAAAATGGGAAGTGAGATGAATGAAAATTGCTGTAATTTATAATTAATATAATTTATAATCTCTATTTCTATAATTTATAATTAAAATAATAATTATTATGGCTGCTTCAGGTACAGAAAACCAGCGACCAATGATGCCCAAGGAATTAACAGCTTCATAGTCTTAGGCAAAATGGACGTCTCTTCAGGATTCTCAAAGGTAGGTATCTAAATTCAGGATGACTCGATTCCTGCAGAGCCAGAAGATTTTCCACTGGATCTCCACTTGAGAGAAAGAGATGTTCTCTTCAGAAAGCACTTGGCTCATCCTGGTGACTAGAACAGCACCACCCTTCTTCTGGGCTTTGCTTTGCAGGCAGTGCAGCTTCCTGATGTCCAGAGATGAAGGGCTCTTCCATTTAATCATCAAGAAAAACTGATGAGGTCCTGGACCTTGAGAATCGTTCTTGAAGTAGCCAAGGCCTTTCTCCTGGGAGTTCCCCAACCTGCAGAAAGTGCGCCTCTTCTCAGAGAATAGTGTTTCTTTCTGACAAACAGTGAAGTCTGTTGCCCATTTATGCCTTCAGTTCTCTGAAAGCAAATGGAAATCTCTCGGACTTAGGAGAGTGTGAGCATGTAAAGAGAGTTTCAGAAAAGCTTTTCCCCGTGCCTTTGGCCTGAGAATTTTGCTTATTCTGTCAGGGCTGAAGTCAGGGGCAAAACTCATGGTAATTTCAATGCAGTAGGGTTAAGCCCTCAAAGAATTTGAATGTACTTGTCTCCTTTCAGGACTTTGTTGGAAGAGTTTTGGTGTGCATGGGGAAATATCAAAGACAGCTGAAGTTTAGAATGAGACAACCAGGATGTTTGAAGAGGATCTTCATAAGATGAAACAGCTTTTCTCAAGTTTCTCATCGCACCTGTAGTAATGAGAACTACTTTACAAAACCCATATTTTAGTGATGCATTCACGTTTTTTCTGTCATCATGACATGATTCTTGTCTTTTTTTTTTCTCTGTTTTCCCTTGTCCATTAAAAATATTAGAGGATGGAGAGCATCAAATTACATGTCTCTAGTAAAGTGTCTAGGGGCTCAGGTGAGATGTAGCAAATTTAAAGTTAGACTTGAGGAAATCTGGTGAGGTCATTTTGTCTTGGCACAGGACAGGGCTCTTTTTGAGGACCCATAGTCTGGCTGTGCATCTTCAGACCCAGGAGAGTCAGGAAAGTGGAAATGACTATAGCTATAAGCTATGTTTGCAGCCTCCTGCTTCATGAATGTACTGGTGTAAGGGTTATTTCTCTGATATCTTTTAAACTGTTCTGCCTTAGGTCTTAAATGGAAGTTTAGTCTCTCACCTATCAAACTTTTTCTAACTTTCCCTAATGATGTTATATGAAAAATTTCCTATCCTCTGTTTTTGGTGAATGTCTCCAGCTTCTACTGATAAATAAATCAGCAGGGGGGAATGTGTAGAGACAGGACTATGCTACTAACTGTGATCAGACCCTCTCTCTTGGAAGAGTTCAAGCAATGAGACTGGACTTCTGTGCCAGGACAGTTCATGTCTGGGCCTTTTACCTGCTTCTCCACTTAAAGCAGAAGCAGGAGCAGGCTGGACAATTTTCCATCCACTGCTGTGTATAAGTAACTGTCTCCAGGAAAAATGGAGAATGTCTTTTTGTTATCTTCTGCTATTTCCACAGCATTTACGAGCTGAAGAGAAGGCAGCTTTTTGGTCTCAGTTCTGGCTGTCCAGCCCTAATATTTAAAAGACTGAGCTTTGCAGGAAAAACCGGTAATCAGAGGTCTCTCTTTAGAAAGACTAGTACACACAAGGATTTGCATCTGTCCCAGGTCCCACAGTGCAAAAGGAGACTGACATTAGACTGGACTGGCTGAGAATTCAAAACTGGATATTTGCACTCTGGGAAGATGAAAGAGGGCTATGAAAGAGTCTCACTATTTCCAAGAAAAAATATAACCTTTGTATGAAAGATTTAGGGGAAACCTTATTTTCCATTTATCATATCCAGGTGGTTGTAGGCCTCTGCTCAGAGGGAACAGGTAGGGATGATGTGCTCTGTAACCAACTGCAATGCTTTTCCACCCCACTTTTAGTGTGTCCCGGAAGTCGCCACATTCAAACTTCCTCTTTACATTGGGAAACTGACTCCAGTACACAAGTAGATTGTCAGACCACATAGAAAAATATCCACAAAGACAGGCAAGTCAAATATCTTCCTGCACTGAGCAGTTTTTGGCTCTCCTGATAGGGTCTCCCAGTGATGGCCATGTGGCCAAGAGGTTTTTCTTCCTTCTCTTCCTGAGTTCACCATGAAGAATGTTTTTAAAGTAAAAAAGACATCGGTAACGTTTTTTTTAGCTGTGTTTAAGTGATGGTTTCATGAAGAGCTCCTGTTAAATCATACAGTTTGTTTTATGACATTTTCAAATCAAGCCACATTCAAGCAAGTAATTACATACAACTTTTTAAGAGTGTGCACTTTGTTTTCTTTTCCTCTTCATTTAAATTCCAGAGTGCACAGCACTCCTGTTTTTAAGTAGATTTTAACCATGACTAGAGAAGCTTAGTTATCAGTTATGCACTATAAACAATGTGCAGAGGGGAGATGTTTTGATCAGAGCTATTCAGCCCTTGCTTGCTAATCTAATTACAAAGTGTAGGTTTTTCTGACACAGAGCTGCTTGCACAGAAAAGGCTTTTCTCACACCTGGTGGATTGTTTAGCCAAGCTTTTAAAATGCTTACAGTTTTAAAGTGAGGGGGAGGGAAGCCTTTTAAAAAAACAAGTTCCTGTGCAAGGCAATTGAAAGAATTTAGTGGTTGTCAACATGAGTTTAGTATAAGGGTGCTGTGTAAAACGTGGGCTCTCCTTACATTGACCTCTGGGCATAGTAGCCCCAAACATAGTTTTATTTTTTTTTCTTAAGGGTTAAGGAGAGTATGAAAGGTAACAGATATAAGTGACGGTATTAAATTGTGTGCATGAATGTTGTAAATACCTATGTATGGCTGGACACGATGCTCCCATACTTTTTTAGATGTTTATTGTTCGTACCTCAAGTGCTCAGCAGCTCTGAAAGGGCAGCTTTGAATCACAGCCCCAGCAAAACAGTATTTTTGTGTTGTTTAGTGCCCCCGATTCTTACAAACAAAATAAAGTACCTTGTTGAATAAGGGCCATTGAGCAGGAATGATGGGTTAAGAGTGGGGGTCTGAGGTGGCAGCGTGGGTGCTTGTTTATCAGGGAGGAGTTGTCAGTTGTTGGCTGTGCTGCTGAAAGGAGGGACGCTGGAGTCTGATGGCTGGGAGAGCATTGATGTGAGGTAACGGGGTAATCGGATTGAAAGTTAGCCATGGTATTTATGTCAGTTCACATTTCGTCAAATGAATAATATGAGGTTGCTACCTAGCCCGGGCCTTGGCCTGAGGGTTGGGTTATAAAGAATCTAAGGCCTCATTTGATTCAAATATAAATTAATTCTCACTGGAGCGTTGGCTGATTAATCTATTTGCATAATAGTAGAAAAAACTGCAGTGTGGTTACTTTTGTGGGGATTTGGACAAGAAAAGCCTTAAATTCATTTGAAAGAATATTGTGTGAGAAGTCAGGGAAGCAAAAGCACCTCTATAGGGCTCCCTCAAGCCCCCAATCCTGATGTGCAAAACCAAAGGCTAAACTTGTTCACTGGGGAGTCTGACACCCTCCTGAAAAAAACCCTGTGTTCTGATGTCTAGCTACACTTGCATTTTTGCATTTGATGTTGCTCTCATTGTAATTATAACAATGGCATCCTTTATGGTTTCTGATTTTTAACAAAAATGAAGCCTAAATAAAATTGCAGCATGTGTAGGTGGAGTAAATTTTGGACTGCAGTGAAGCTCTATGGGAAGATAAAGTAGGAGAGACAAATGCACTTGAAATGTAAGTGTTGTTTGTGTGAAAATCTGGTTATTCTGTGAGACATGAGAATGAAAGGTCCCCAGTTCTGCTGGCCACATGCACTTCAGAGTGTGGTGAGAGAGGAGACTGTGTGGGTCTAACGCCAGGGCTGACAACAATCAGAAGGTCAATGAGGAAGAAAACTTTTTTTTAAAAAATTTGCTTCCCTCCTACCAAGCCTCTCTATTTCACTTTTGGAGATGACACCTGAAGTACACCCTTATAGAGGACAGTATATGGGGAGGTGCACCCAAACATGCACAGTCACACATATGTTTTTCTATCTCATCCCATCCCATTTGTCCTTAATTTTCCTAAATGCTGTACATCTCCATTGCATGTATAAAATTAAATTTACAGTTTGGTTTTGATTTTTCTTTACCATCCACACACCTGTAGTGCTTGATTGTTTGGCAAAAAATGTTATGTTTGCACATAGATACTGAGACTGGTTTTGAATTGTGTTGCCTCTGAGGACAAAGATGTGTAAAATTCACAAGTGAGAAGCTCTTATTGAAGTTTGTAGACATTCTGCCAGCAAGAAAAACACATGCCTAATTAAGCAAAATATAAAACTTCCAGCAAGGATGTCAGGATGCAGTTACAGAAGAGCAGAGTCCATAGGGAGAGTGGGAGGCAACCTCCAGGTCCACATTTGCCAGAGTTAGTTGAGTATTTGCAGGAAAGCTGGGCTGTTACATGGATTCACTTGAGTTTCAAAGCATCCACTAAGATTAAAGGGGTCAGGGTTTTGTGGTGAACCTGCCCCCACTGCACAGTACCAAGGTTTTCACTCTTAGTTGCTCCTGCTAAAATGGACAGTGGGGATAGGAGATGTGTCACCTATCCTCATAAGTTAGGAGTTGAGGAAGCTCACAGTGTCTATTCCTCATGAAACCTCTGAATCCAGACACTTGGGGGAATCAAGTTGATGTTATAGATCACGGTTACACTAAAGCAAATGACACTGTAGGAAAAGTTTGCATTCTAGGCAGGGATATTGTAATTTGTAGATAGTTTGGAAGTGCATCTGCAAATGGAAAATGGGGTTCTTCTGCCTCATCCCCTTCTTGGGCCTTCTTTCTGGTTTCTGCATAAGCGCATGGGTCCTCTTTGCCATAATGTGAGCTCAGGCTGCAGTGTGAAACTTCATACTTATTTCTTGAATTCTCTGGTTACTTCTTTTTTCTCCTGATTTTATTTTGCCTTTTTTTCTTTCTCTCTTCCCCTTTCCCTCTCTTTTTTTGTTTTTGCTTCTCTTTCCAGGTTTTAACCCACCAATAATATGTTCCTGGTTCCTACTATTTTAACCTGGCTTTCACTCTCTTGATTGCATTTCAGGGCCATTTGGGAAGGATGTTCTGTTCCTCAGTTCATTGCTATCTCTTTCCTAAGCTGAGAATTAAGAAAAAGATCTTGACAAACTGCCATTAAAAAAAGGAAAGGTGTTGGTCCAAACCACTTATTTCTGTAAAAAATGCCTGCTGTGGTGTCTGTATGTTTCTGTTGCAAGATCAATGTCTGAAAGCACAAAACAAATTGGCCCTATTCATGGTCATAAAGCGGCTATGCTGCAGTATTTTTGAGGGTAATTCTTGTGGAAGGAGAAAGTTTGGGCTCTGCAGAAGGTTGGCCCATACAAGCAAATGACGCCTTATTAACAGAACGTTGTTATGAGATAATAGTGACTCTGCTGTCTTGCTCTGGTATATATGAAGAATAAATAAGACCAAGGAAAATTAAAGTGATTACTCTTTTCAGGTTAAATTAGTGCATGAGAGAGATGTATGTCAGGCAATTAAAAGAAAGAATACCTCTCCAAATTTAGATTGGAGTGCATCTGACCTTCTTCAACTAGACTTATCAATCAGAAATATTTGGTCCAGGCTAAGTTTGAAAGCCATGAGTTCTCTACACTTATTTCTTCCATTTTTCTCATCCTTCATTATTCTTTTCATTCCTTCTAATCTGAGAGCTGCCACAGGGAGAGGGGGGCTCAGGTGAGGGTTGTAAAGCCAGAGCAAAGGACCAAGTGGGAATTTCTGTGTTGAAAAGCCTTTAAAGCAATAGATAAAGAAAATCCAGCATGAAAACCCTGTTATTTACTCACAATTGTCTTTGGTGAGGGCTTAGGTTGGGTAAGCAGGCAGGCCAGCTATGAAATTACAGAAGAAAAAAACTTCATGTAGGTCTTCATGCTTCCTCCTGGAACTTTTTCAATGTAGGAGCGCCACTGCAAGCTGTTCCAGGCCTCCTCACCAGTCTCTGTCTATCTGGCCTCTGCTGTTTCACACTTGTTGGTTGAACAAACCTGTGTCTGGCATTCCCAGCACAGTCCATTACTGGCAAAAGTAAACAATTTTGTGCCTGCTGTGTCAGTCAGACATATGACATCGAGAAAAATGATCTTCCTCTCAGGGCTGCAGGAAGCTGAGGGGCAGAAGTGAATAACTGTCAATGGGATATACTCGACAATATTTATGTGAGCTTTGTGTTCCCAGATACACTTGGATGGCAGTGAATTGCCAGTTACTATATCAATCTGCCAAGTGTGAATAGCTCTTGAAGAGCTTGAACCTTCTCAGGTTAAGGCATCTGTAAAGCTAATAGAGATCATGCATGATATGGATATGACCTCATTCTGAGGGCATATAAATTAAACCATTTGTAGGCAAGGGCTTTGGCTTGCTCAGCAGTATTCACAAACAGGAGACATAACAGGCGGATCCCCTGGTACTTCTCTGCCATATTCTTAAGTTTGTCTTTATCTATTGTTTTCAATTAGTATTCACTAAATTGTCTTTATTTGACAGAGAATCTCTCCTGGTGGGAGTGGATTTTGTGTCATATCTGTGGCACAATCTTATCTAAAACACTTTGCATGCACAAGATAGAAAAGGATATAGAAAGTGGGAAAGAGTGTAAGGGTTGTTCTGATCACATCTAGACAGGCAGTTTTGGCAGTGATGTTCAAATGGTATGGCTAAATGGGAGTCTAAAGCCATGGCAACAGATTATTGACTCAGTTACAGATCCAGTAAAGGATCCAAGTCAAAGGTACTCTTGATTCTCTACTCCCCTTCAGTACAATAGATAGAGCTCATCAAAATCAAACTCAATTGGTAGAGAAGATCAACTTTTTTTCCTTTTTTTTTTTTTTTTTTTTTTTTTTTT
>VRYO01001881.1:546064-576064 GCA_009812075.1 Sialia sialis
TAATGCCTGGAGACAAATTGAGGTGTATGTTAACTTCCATAAAACAAAATATATGCTCTCTCGTCTGCTTCTGCAGAACCACAGTTAACTTTAGCATGGTGTGTGCAATTTTAATTCAAAAGCCTGCCACACAGGTTGAGAACAATCTCATTTGGCTATCAAGACGCAGAAAAATTTTAAGACTATGTAAGTATGGTACTTGGCAATTAAAATAGGTGCTAAATAACTGCAATAAAATAAATATTTAATGTAAAAATGAACTTTGAGAAGTCCAATTCCTCTATTGAATTCTGTTTGAAAGAGGTAGCGCCCCAATAGAGATTTTTGGATGTTTGGGTAACATCTACCTGATTATCATTTAATGGTCTTGAGAATATGAATGAATAGACTTGACTTGGTTCAGGAGCTTTTTACTCTACTTAGCCAGGGATTCTTTTAAGAAATCTGGTAGATATAGACATTTATCCATCTTTACTGAAATAAAATGACTACTATTTCTTCTTGCTTAAAATATGCTGGAAACAGACTGGGTTTTTTTTCCCTTCAGTGATGATCAGCATTGCAGTGTGCATGAACAAGACATTCATGTTGCTGACACATCGTGTTTCAGCTGTTGCTGTGACAAATTGTTTCTGCTGTAGCTCAGCTGAAGTATCGCAGAGGTTTTTCATAATGAATTTTCAGTTGTTTTTTGTGGACAGCTTAAAATCAAAGCGAGTGCTGCAAAGTAGTGTCAACCACAAACAATGTAGACAGGAGGACAAAAAATTCTCAAGGTGGTTCCCAGTCCTCATGAATCTACAGACTCTGCCCATTTTCTCAGCAGTGCTCTGCACAGTATGTTTTGCTAGAACCTGTGAGAAAGGAATGTTTCCTCTTGTGGGGGAGGATTTGGCTTCTGAAACAAAACCCCACATCCACTGCCTATCAATGAAATGTGTTGTTTGAGATCTGGCCTATATATTTTATGAACTCCAGTGTTTCATCCACCACTGACTGCTTCAGACTGAGATTAAATTTCATATGTTTTGGCAGGGGTGAAGAAAATAATGCTACCATAATGATGATGACAATGCTATGAAATATTAAAGGCAACCACATGCTCACTTTAAACTCAACACTTTTCTCCTCATGCTTAAGAAAAGTGGAAAGACTATATCTCTACTAGGAATGATTTTTTAGGGTAGAGTTATCACCCACTCAAGAGCTCATCAAGGCACTCCATGTTTGTGGGTGCTTTCTTGCTGCTGGTGGCTGTTGTTTCTGTAATATGCTCCTACCCCAGCATGTTACTCCTGGTGTAGATTTGGTTCAAATTTTAATTTGTAATCTATGACACAAAACATCTATTGGTTCACAGAGTATCAGCCCTGTATCAAAAAAGAAGGCTTGGGAGTGGTATGTCACAGTGAGTTTGGATAAAGCCATGGACTTGTGATTCTGAACAACTGAATATGTCATGTCTTACCAATTAGCAATTAATTTTCTCCCCCCCAAAATTTGTTAGCTGCTTTGAAACAAACTGGGAAGAACTGAGATATTTTCTAATTCCTCTTCCGTCCCTCTGTCTAGATCAAAGAGACTTCATTCCATTGACTGTCCCACAGGCATCTGCTCTGTGTTGTCCTAAGTATTTGCAGAAATGAGAGCTCTAAGAAATGTCAAACCTTGCAGGAAGAAATATTTAAAAGGGAATTTTGAAGTGGAAACTCTTCACCCTAACTTCCCGAGTCTTTTAAGTAGTGATGGAATCAAATTGTGGACTATGGCTACTTAGTGACTTTAGCTGTGGAAGCTTTAATATTGCTTTAGCAAATGAATGAAGGTTCTCTTCATTATTAGTTTTTTGTGGGGGTATAAATTAATGTGCTATCATACTTATTTTTTATGTGTATTTTCTTTTCTTGGTCAGTATCACACAGCAAAGGTTTGTGTTTATTCGTAAACATTATTTATTTATTTATTTATTTATTTTCTTTCTTCATGTTTACAGAGAGAAATGTATCTGCTCTAGAAATAGTTTGGGAAAAAAAATTTCAGTGTATTCTCAGGGCACAAAATTGATGTATAGTGGGTTTTGTCCAATTCTGGCAATTTTGTATTTTTTTGGATCCTGCCTCTTCTCTCACTCTGTTTGTCTATAGCAATTATCAGTCTTCCTGAATTAACTTAGACAGCTTTTAGTAAGAACTAAAACCTCTCAGAAATGAAACTGCTTTTCTTTTCTCCCCTGAGCACCACATCCTGATGCTCTTTTAGTTGCTCAAACAAATTTTATTTTGCATACAGTATTTATGCCTCAGGTATAATAAGTGTACACTTTCTGATATAAGGGCTCATCCACACTTTCTTAATCACTGACCCACCAGGAGATTAAGACTCATCTCTAGAGTATTTGGTAAGCCAGCTAATTGCAGATGAAATCATTGGGCATTAGAGGAAGCTATAGGGCTTTGAGAGCTTGAATAGCTTTTGGGACAAGGGAGAGTGGCAGTCACTGCCTGACAGAAAATCCTGAGGCTCCTGGATGCTGTTTGCTGGTGGTGCCCCTACAGATCAGTTCTTACTTCTGAAGGGTGTCTGGTCTGACAGTGCTTTCCACGGCTTCCCTCATACAGAAAGAGAAACTTCAGTTGAGAAATTGTGGGCTGTCCCTTGCTTGCACTTGAAACTCATTGGTGTCAGTGAGAAAATCCTTTTGTTGCTAGGAGAAAACAGCAAAATCAATATAAACATGCTTAATGTGCTGTATAAGGTAGAGGTGATGATGCTGTGTTCATGGGTGCCTGTGGAAGCAGATTAGGGCTGGGATGAGGAGAGGGGCTTTGGACAAGGACATAGAGTAACAGGATGGGGGAAGTGGCTTTAAGGTGAAGGAATGTGGATTTAGATGAGATATTCAGAATAAATTCTTCCCTGTGAGGGTTGTGAGGCCCTAGCACAGGTTGCCCAGAGAAGCTGTGGATGTCCTGTCCCTGGAAGTGTTCAAGGCCAGGCTGGATGGAGTTCTGGGCAAACTGGTGTAGTGGAAGTTGTCCCTGTCCATGGCAGGGGAGGTGGAGCTATGTCATCTTCAAGATTGCTTCCAACCCAATAGAACCTTCTGTTTTTCTATGAAATATGTAAAGATGTTTATAGAATGACCAGCACAAAAAATTCTTGCTCTAATGGATCATTCTTAAGGATAAAACACTGGTCTTAAAATTCCAAAAATACATCTGTAATCACAACTCAGTCCTAAGTGGGTTGAGGTAGGTCCTGCTTCTTCATCAGAGCAGCCACGAGAGGGCAACAAGAGCATGAGCACAACAAAGAGTGATGCTAAGGAAGAAATCGGTGGTGTAAAACATAACTTGCAATTCCTGCATCATTTGTGCAGCTTGCTTTGCCTTTAGCTTGTGTGCTGATAGGGTAAGACAGGACTTCTCCTTGTTTGGCATTTGTCTTGTGCTTCGGGGAGCTACTTAAAGCTTGGGGGAGGTAAAACATGACTGTGTTACATAGCAGTTTCATTTGTGCTTTCTCCAAGTGCAGAGGTTGTGTAAGATTTGAAATCTGGAGTGGTGGTGCTGCTTCTCTCCAGTTTATGGCAGACCTTTAGATGTTAGGTAGATCTGCTTCTGGAGCCTTCTGAATGTACAGGAATTTCAGATTTTAAGAAAACAGCCCTGGTCCTCAGAACTGTGTATAAAACCATTAAGAGATGACTTCAACTAAAAAGAGAACAAGAAGGATCTATGATTTTTAAAAAGTAGTAGTATGATGGCAACTGTCTGAAAATCAGCCCTATGTTTGCTTGGCTAAGAAGCTCAGAAAAATATACCCAGCAAGGTAACTTTGGAATGCGTCAGACTTGGGTGGCTGGTTCTGGAGAGCAGATGGGAATTGAGTCGGAACTGCAGCTTTTGTTGCAGGGTCCCTGCTCAGAGACTAAATGAGAAGCAAACTTGTGGCAAAACAAGTGCTGCCTTAAAATTGAAACCTACGTTTGGGTTAACCTGAAGCAACTGAACCATGGGGAAATACAGTAATGCATTTACAGTAATTTCACAAATATAAGCCGCACCCTTTTCATTGAAGAATCCAGCCTACCCCAGTGGTGTGGCTTATATTCAGGTGCGGCTTATCAATGGACAAATCCCAGTGAAATGCCAACCCAGAAGTGAGAGCCGGCCAAGTGGAGAGCTGCCACAGAGCAGCGGCCAGGCAGGTGGGGGGCGGGCTTTGCCGAGCGGGGCGGGCTTGCCGGCCGCAGAGCTGCCAAGGAGCTAGGCCGGCTGTCGGCGGGGTTGCCAGGGAGTGGGATGAGCTGGCCAGCAACAGGGTCGCACGAGGGCAGGCTGGCCCCTGTGCCACTGGGAGCTGCCGGGAACAGGGGACCGCCAGGAATGGGAGCTGCAAGAGGGTGGGCCAGGTCCTGTGCCACTGGGAGCCATTGGGAGCAGGGGGACCGCTGGAAACAGGGGGTGCGTGAGGGCGGGCCGGCCCCTGCTGCTTGGAAGCCGGGCTGTGTGGGGCCTGGCTGGAGCGCCCCGCCCCCTCTGCCACACGGAGTTAAAAAAAAAAAAAAAGCAGCCCCGGCTTATATTTGGGTGCGGCTTATATATGGACACATCCTGTGGTCTTCCCAGCTACCCAGAAGTGCGGCTTATATTCAGGTGTGGCTTATAATCATGAAATTACTGTATTTTCCCTTAAATAAACATGGACTTGAGCTTCAATAGCATGAAGTCTTATGTTTGAACCCCAAAGAGGAGGCAAATGGTGGCAGGTTTGTCTCAGACTCTGTTTTCAGTAGCTGAAGGTGACCTGTCCAGGGCATGGGCACAGTCTGTGACTGTGTGACCCTCTCCTAAGTACTTGTGCACCTACTGCACAGATAAAGAACATAAAGATATGTGTGCTCTGTCTGCCTGGGTAAAAGACACCTTTGTAGAAAATCTGAAACCTAAAAATTCATGTAAGACTGAAAAGTTGTAAGAAACTACAAATTATTACTAGGATTTCAAAGAAAGAGCTGGAAGTATTTCCTTCCCTGATAAATTGGAGTTAGGAGAAATTGTGTTAATATTAGATTAATTTTATGCTTTCAGTATGGTCATTGTGATTCTTTGCAACCATTCTCTTAAAATCAGGGTGTGCCCTTAATGGAAAGAATAATATAGGAAAGAAAACAGGGACAACACATTTTCCTGGGATACCCTTAGAAGAGGAGATCCTACCTATGAGTGTCTGGAGCTACTATGATCGACAATTTTCCAGCAAAGCAATCCCTTCCTTGAAGAGGTAGTACTCCTATTTGTGACCAAGTTCTCCACACTGCTGGTCTATGATGAAAGCTAGGTGCTGGTCAGAAGGGGGCAGGGCTTGTGAGCTTTGCTCTTTAGCAGAGAAGTCTCTGCCCCCAGGCAGATCACACTGACACTCAAATTAAGGGAACACTCTTTGTGGGGAAGAACTCGGATTGATAGGAGTGCTGGACTGGGGACTTAGCCAAGTGCTCACTCTCCCTAGTCTGAGGGCATCCTGGCAGGTTCTTAAAGTAAAGTGTTCACCTTTATTAATTCTCTTCTTGTTTCATTTAACTAACTTTTTTCCCCCTTAATCTTCAGATTTTAATTTTAGCCTTTAATGTTACTCATGGAATTGTTAATGTAGTTAATGTTTCAACCAATTCTTGATTCTTTCAAGAGCTGTGTCACACATGACTGTTGGGCCTGGTGTATTCATTCATTTATTTATTCACCTGGCTACTCTGTGGAAGCAAGGTGTGTGAAGATCCCACTGTAACTGCAGGAGCAAACCAGGAGTGCCCAGAAGATGAAGAATGTGAGTTGTGGAGCTTCCAGATGGCCCTTGCTAGGTTGTGGGAAGAAGGATACCCTGTTTATCCATATACTCTGCCTGTACTGGCTTTTTGTCAGCAAGAAGCCCAGCTCCATTGTTTTCCATTTTTATAGGGCCTTGCAGACACTCTCCTGTGCCAGGTTGAAAGGTGTACCTCAACTGAATAAGACAGCTGAAAGCATTAATGAGTCTAATACACTGTCTCTTCATATCTTAATTATTTGTGTGACTATTTCCCTTTGACCTTTCTCCCTGGGCATCTATTTGATGTGTTCATGCAAAGAGGTGCTTTGCACAGAGGGAGGAAAAAATGTTCACCTGTTCGAAAAGCTGCCACCAGGACACAGATAGAAGCAGAGATTCTTTCTGTCATCACCGCATTATTTTCCTGAACACACTGTAATTTCATCAATTTTCCATGCTTATGGTCATGAATGCTTGACATTACCATGTCTTTGCGTTAACAAAAAAGAAATTTCATGGCTTAAGATTTCCCTGGAAGAATAGGGAAAGCGTGAAAAGTCAGCCAAATTGCAGAGGGTTGCAGTGTCCTTTGTTCCACAGCAAGATAGTATTTGGAGAAATTTGTATTGTATGTTTTGGGTTGGTCATCAGTTACACATTTAGAACAAGCTAGAAGTCATGCAGGCTTCTTCCACTTCAACTGTTTGCTAGTTTGCATCTGAGAGGTGGTTTATTAGATTTCAGAGTAAATGTGATTAAAAGTTTCAGATTAAATGTGAATGCAATGTTTAAGACTTTGGGTATTTGGAAGGCACATAAATATTTGCAAGGTTAGATCTTACTCATCTTGAAGGTTGGACTAGAGGATCTTTAAATGTGTCATCCAACCCAAATAATTCCATAATTCTACCTCCAGGCAATTTGAATAAACATGGGGCTGTGTTGGTTAGTGATAGGCAGGGATGTAACTCCAAATATTTCTAGGTTACGGAATTTTCCAGTATGTTACAGGGGCCATCTGCAAAGAGCATCCTAACAAAAAGGCAGGTGGGTTTGGATGGATATCTCATTCTTTACTTTATGATGTAGATTTCATGTGCCAGACTGATCTGGCCACTACCTGAACCCACAACAGTGAACATCCTGTTTCTGAGTGACCTTAGAAAATTTCAGACTTCTTGTAGCCCAAGTTTTCTTCTTTGCTGATCTCTGACACAGAGGTGATGATGATTCTGTCAGAGTTGCCCTTTCAATTTCCTGTGACTCGGCGAAGGGAGTACCTGACATTGCTTTTGTACTTGGCAAAATATATATTCTGATTGGCTGACACATGGAGTAAACTGAGTCAGACTGGGAGAGATTTCCTGTATATTTTTATGGAGAATGTGGAAGCCACAGTAGAGCCTAGAGAGTCTTGTTTGCCAGTGGGGATGTGATAATGCAAATATGCTTTCCAAGCCACCTGACATTTTTGTGTCAAAGAATGGTCAAGATAAATTAAGACCTCAATAAATCCTTTTTAGAATATGTTACACCTCTTTGCTAACTCTGAGGGTGTTGGGCATTTCTAGCAAAAGTTTAATTAATCAGTTCATGATTGAACAGTGAAATTCTTTTAGCTGTTAATCAAAAGGAAAGTCTGAGTAAGAGAAAGAAATGGATCTGGCTTCTCTGAGGCAACGTCATAGACCCAGCAAGTGTGATACAGAGACCACTGCTCTGTTTGCTGATAGATAGCTATATCCTCATATATTTCTTCCCATGGAGTGCTTCCACTTGGGACTGCAAGTATTGGAATTGGCTTCCTATGCTGCTGGGCTGGAGTGCATCAGGAGCAATTTTGCTCAGGTCAGCAGTTCCTAAAACGTAAAGTTGGTGTAAAGGAAAGCATTGAACAAATAACAAATAACTCCTGTGGGAAGACTTGAGCTACAAAACTGCATAGCAGTTTTACTCCCTGTGAAAGTGAAATTAAATCAGACTCCCATATTCATTCCTCTTGTCTGACAGCTGAGCCTTGACTGATGTTTCTTCCCTTTCCATAATCTTTCAGCACAGTGTAAAAAAATGCTAACAGAAACCATAAAGTGCTTGTATACCTAGTCCTGTGCTATACTAAGGATAATGCCACCAAAATATTGTTACGGACAGTAGGAAGAGTGAGGTTTTGCAGATGACTGTACAGATCTCCACCACTTGTGGAGCTTTTGCTTCAAAGTCTGCAGTTACCCAGGAAAGATTTAATACTCTCCCTTCAGAATAAGTCACTGTTGTTTCATTTAGGCTGTCCCATACATTTGCTTGGAATTGCTTCTTATTGGATTTACTGCCAGCAAAGGTGTCTAGGATCAAAAGGTGGGAAGACTTCTAGGAGAATTTTGTAAATGCTTGCTATGAAGACATGACTGTTTGTTATCTACCACATCTGGTATGATACAAGGAATACTGGCTGCTTGGGAATGGGATGGTTTTGGCCTTTAGGAATGGAATGTGCTGGCATAAAGAGCTCCAGGCACTATATGGTTGGAATGGATAATGACCATTTCCCTTGCTCCCCATCACCTTTCTCTTTCTCATTTTTCTGCTACAGTGATAGCAGCAAGGTAGGGATTCACCCCATGCTGGATTCTGGGCTGGAATGATAATGGCTGAGATGTGAATCCACAAACACAAAGGAGGTAAAAAATTTGTTCAGTCATTGCTGAAACAGGGGAGCTTGAATTGAATAATTGAATAAGACATAGATTAAAAAAATCTGCCTTATGTCTCCCCAGACTAGGCTCCCAGCAATTAAGATTTTTATTGATTTTTCTCAGCTCTGGTAACATCTATGGAAGTGTGCAAAATGCTGCTTGAAAGTCACTTTAACACAGTGAAGTGCATAAAAAGTATGCAATTAGACTATGGTGGGCAAAAGTGTGACATGACTACAAGGAAATAAAAATATTATTTTCAAAGTAATTGACTCATAATTCTTTCATGACTTATCGTTAATAATAGTATGAACTGCTTGTACAAGTGGAAACATAAACAGACTTAAGCAGCACAGTCATATTCTAAATCGATGCATATGTGAAGGGATGCTGCCGGCAAATCATAACCAAATTAAAAACATATACATTGAGAAAAGTCCTTGGGTTTTAAATTTTAGAGAGAAACATGAAGATTTTCAGGGGAAAAGGAGTCCATCCATTAGGATGGAGTATCAGTTGAATCTTAGGCACAGTCTGGTCAGTGGGGAATCATAGCACTTGCAAGTTGCTCTTTACTACTCCAAATATCTATTCCACTTTCCATGTTCAAAGCAGAAGCTTCTTCAATCCAAATATTTATGGCAAGTGAATTCTGCCTGGTTTATATCCTTGTGTAATAGAATGCTATGGACGTAACCTTATGTTTATCAATTTCTTTTAATTATGAAGTTCACTATTTTCTTATTTTATTTAGTATATTCCTCTCTATTTATTTCCTTCTTGTTGTAGCAAGGACTGAATGCATACTAGACCACAATGTTCTTCTGTATGTTCTATTATAGAAAAAAATTGTTTACTTTTGAGGGCATGCACAATTTTTGCAGCTAAACCATCAAGTAAATTGCCTACCTTTTTATGTATTATTTGCACACTTGTACTTCGTGACCTTCACTTGAATTTCACCTGATGGTCCACAGGCTTCTGAAATTAAAAATTATTATTTTATTATTAGTGATTATAATTATTGCTTACTCATTTCAGCTGTTTAAAACAAGAACAAGATTTTAAATAAAATTTTCAGGTTGACAATTCCATACTCTAGCACACAATAGAGACCTGTTGTTGATTATCAACTTTGCCATCTTTTCCTTTCTTTCTAAATACTTCATGTAGATATAATGCCTGTGCTTCACAAAAAAAAATCCGTTTCAAAAAAGATATTTCACTGCTGCCAAGTGACTTTATCTCCTGACAGGCAGAATTACATCAGCAGTGTCTGAGAAACATAATGCTGTGTGGGTTTGGGTTCTCTTTTTTGTTTTTTTGTTTCTATGTTTTGTTCTTTGTTGTTTTTAAAAGAATTTTGTGAGGTCTATTGATTTCTTTTCTTCTCCCAAGAAACACAAAGATATAAGAAGTCCACTCAAAAGTATTAAAACTCCTCAAGTCTAGAATGATCCAAATAGGAGATTTTTAGCAGGTTCTTCAGGTTCTAAAATCCTGTGACCTGTATCACAGTTCTGTGGGTAACTTTTTTGTTTAATATATTTAATAACTTACATTTATTTTGCTTTTGTGAATTTAATTAGATTAATTTGAAGCCAAAGTTGTAAACCTCACTGTAAAGCCCACAATCAAAGGGGATCAGAGAGACTAATTGAACCACAGTATAAACAAAGGGAAATCTGCCCTAATTTCTTGGAAAAGACCTTATTATTTTATGTTGGTGGTGTGATCTGGGAGACGAACTAGAGGAATGGTCTCAGATTCATGTTATTGCCTGGACAGAGGCTCTGAAGGGGTGTAACTATTCTGCTTAGGCTGCATTTTGTGGTGGCTCAGCCTTCAAATGCTGAACTTGACTTTGTGCTGCCTCTGTAAAGGTGACGCCACAATGAGGGGCTCCCTATGGAAAATCACTCCTGGCATTTCCAGCCTTCCTGTGACCCACTCTGAGGGCTGTTCTTGCCAAAAACTAGCCCTATATCAGGACTTCCCAGTGGTAAATGTTTGCAGAAGCCACAATTATATATAGTCTCTCAGACTTCATCCTTTTCAAAGCAGGCTCTCAACACACTGACACACCATAAATTCTGCAGTATGCTCATCCAAGAACATGATTTCAGACTACAGCCATGATTTTATTGATTTGTAAAGGCTGTAGCATATTTTAGATACAGTAATAACAATATTGATAAAAGAATACATTTATTCTTCCTTTGATGACTGTAGAGCACTCTAGATCACATGAGTGATGCTACAATACTTGTTTGCATAATGATTATGGTGTTCTTTTGCTTTCAGTTATAATGTAACCAGATGCAGAGGAGCAAAACCTGCCCAATGTTTTACAGACTATTGAAATACACTTGAAGAAAGTAGAAGATGAGAAGTAAAATGGTTAGATGCTGGTTTTCTGCTGTACTCAGTGTCTCAGTGGCTTTGATTTTATGAAACACAAGAGAAAACAATGTGAAATTTTTAAACTTCTGTGTAGTAGCATCTCTCAATATTTAAAAGCACAGCCAGCCCAAGTGGCAATGGCTTACGTTGTGATGCTGGTAGGGAAACCCAAAATATATTTGCACTCACTTGCTGGCACTTCCTAACAATTAATTAGCGGATGATAATTATCATGGCCTGATATTTTTGTTGTACCAGCAGAAATCAAATCGATGTGGCTGAGCCACCCCTAAGAGTATCTGCAAGGCTGAGAAGTTCAGTATGTTGGCACAAAATTAGCTCAGTCTACAGCCAGAAAATGAAGAGACTGAGATGGAGGTCTATTGCATAATCAGTTAAAAAATATTTCATTTTTATCAAGCTGTAGGACAGGCATATCTGCTATAATTGTATTTTACATCTGTAACATGACACGTTAATGAAATGTGTCACTACACTGGTGTTAGCATCCATTTCATTAATGCAAAAGACTTTTGTTGTATGCTTTACATTTGGAAACAGATTTAAGTATTAAGTGGCTAATGTCTGCAGCCAGGGAATCCTTTCCGAATTTGTAACACTGACCAGAACAGACCGCATTACACTCTCCAAATGGTGCATTTTTGCATTTGAATGTCTGAATTATCCTGGTTTCTTAGAGACGAAGACAACACCAACATCTTAAATCCTCAAAATATTGTCAGCTTCATTGAATGCTCATGATCTAAGCATATGTGTAATTATTCTGTAATTCTCCCCAAAATGTGATTCCTTGGAAATGCATACTAGATCTCCCCTATTGTAGTTGCAATGACTATTTCTTTGTGCCCGCTTCTTTAAGTACTGTCACAAGGAAGTCTGTGTGCCTTGGTGCACCGCATGTGTAATGATGATTTTTTTTTCCTTCTCCCCCCACTCCTACTACTCCCATCAGGAGGGAAAAAAAAACCAAAACCCAAAAACCTCCACCAGAAATCTGCTTCATTTGCTTCAGGGTGCAGAACAAGGTCACAAAATGACCATTTAAGACAGTATACATACAACAGTAATCTTTCTGACAAGAAATAGGCCTAATACCATGCACAATGAGCTTAGGGTTAGGCAAGTATACAAAATTAGAATTTGCAAGAGTTACCAAACCTGGCTTGCATAAGATATGCATGTGCACACTTTGGCAGACAGCAAAGGGAAATCTCATGTACCTTAAGCAGATTCTCAGCACACACCATGCAACCAGACGATTTTTCAGAAATTGCTGTTAGTGCAAAATATTTACATGCTTAAAAAGAAAATCGAATTTATCTGCAGGAAAAATTCAATTTTGTTAATTAAAAAGTATAATTAAAATTAAATATTATTTAAAAATTAATTTTTAAAACAAATTACTTTTTATATGGTAATACAAAGAAAATTTATACGCATTTTTTACTTGTTTTTTACTTGTTTTCAATCGCAAGAAGAAAGTTCTTTGGCTACAGGATTGTTGCAGACATACATCAGAGGTGCAAAGGCTGAGATCTCATTAACTGTTCTAGTTCACAAGTGCCTTTACCAGTCCATCTTTAAGGGAGCTAAACATTAGATTTGACTTCTAAGTCCTTTGTAGTAGTTTCTCTTAAATTTTTTTATTAAAAAAACAAACAAACAAAGCCAAATGAAAAAAAACCTTTCTGGGTCTTTGTTTTATAAAATTTAATACTTAATTCTTTCATTTCCAAGGAACAAAGTTCAATCAAAATCAGAAATACATGAAAACAATGAATTATTTAATAAAATCAAATCATCACAAAATATTCTGCAATTTTTGAGCTTTGTTTATCTATAAGCGCTCCTTGTTAAATATATTTTTCTCACACTTTTTAGGTTATAAAAAACCAAAACACTTTCAAGGTGTGAAAACATTTTATGGATTGACATTGGAAGATTTTTCTGAGGAGGCTTCATAATATTATGCTTACTCGCTTCTCAAAAAAAGATATTATTTGGGATAAATAATATGAAAAATCTTCTATACTAAGAAAGATACATCATTAGAGTCTATTTTTCCTTTTTATCCTAAAAAAAAATTAAGCTCTAAGTCAAGCAAAACAGGTTTAGCTGGAGGAATGTGCTGAGGAGATTAAAGCTGTGTAAAATAGTTCTTGCATCAGCTCAGAGTAAGAACTCTCAGAAAGTGTTTGGCTCCTTGCACCATTTCACCTTATATTAATAACACAATTTGAGTATTGATATATTTTTATTTTTGTCCCTGATAGATTTTCACAGCTAGAAATGAAATGCAAAATACATTTATAGCGTAAAACCAAGAAAGAAGTTACAAGACTAAGGAGCTGCAACAAACTGCTTTGTATTGCTCTTGCTTTTACTTTATAATTGAAAAAAAGTACTGTTTAGACTACGCCAAGCTGTGTTGGCTGAGCTAGGCTGTTGCACTTCAATCATTGTCTGAGGCACTAAAATAGTGCTAAACCAAACAGGTGAGTTCCTGCATTTGTATCCTCAAGTCCTCCTCACAGATGGGGAGGTTTCCCCCACACTTCTCCTGGTGGCAGCTGTCAGGGTGATCCCTCATTTCCCACCAGGCTGGTCGAGGTAGGAATTTGTGCAAAGTACCTGTGGGATTCACAGCAGTGGTGCAGGTCTCTGACATGCCACGTACTCGTTAGGCACAGGCACAAACCTCTCCTCTGCCAAGACAGGCATTTCTGCAGAGCATGGTGGTGGTGTGGCACCTGGGCAGGCAAAGCCATCCAGGAGTGACCTCTGAGCCAAGTCACTGCTGCACCTTCTTCCTCTGCCTGAAGGCAGGGAGAGAGTTCCCAGTGCAAGCATATAATGAATTCCAACCATGCAAATTTGTTTTGGGAGCTGTGAGATAAAATCCTGACCCTGTGAAGTGGATGGTGAAGAACAGTGATTTGCACACAGCTTGGATTTCTCTTGGAATTCATAAGACTGCTCCCTGCTGAAATAAAACAGCTGGGACTGAGAGCTCCATGTGTGCAAGGCTGCAGGACAGAAATGGAAACATATAATTCACTTTTTTAGAGTTAGAAACATCAAAAATCAAAAATCAATACATCAAGTGCAAGAGTGAAATTTTTTTTTGCAGTCTAGAACCTATCTTATGTTTTTATTGTGAAATGAACTAGTGACTGAGAAGTGGCTTTCATTTGAATAGGGCACTTTTTGTTACAGCATTCCTCCACTTATCCTTTCCCCTATATCATTATTTGCAATATCTTTTTCCTAAAACCCTGAAACTTAATCTGAATGAGAGCAGGGGAAATACCTATAAATAAGCATTTGGCAGGGAATCTGTGTGAATGTTGATGGCAAACATTTTAATGAGGCCAGCCTTGGGTTAAAAAAAAAAAAAAAAAAAAAAAAAGTTGATTGTAAATCAGTAAAATGTGCTGGGCTTTCTAAGCTGCAAGTTAGCAACAGCTTGTTGAGAGTAAATCCTCTCATGGAAGGTTCTGCTAATCTGAATAAATTCAATCTCAAAATCCTTCCTTGATCTAAGCTTGCTTAAGCTCTCACCAAGGCCTAAGGACCCTGAGGGTCAATTCCAATAACAAAAGATAAGAAAAATCTGCCCTTTCTCATATCTCTTTGCAATACACTATAAGCTGTTACCTCACTGCAAAAAATCTTTGGCTTTAATGAAGTCGCCTTTTGATACTTGTTGAGGATGAAGTTCAATGTTTCCCACCCTAGTGCCTGTCCGAGCTGCTGCCACCCAGAACCAGTGTCACAGAATCTGGCTGGCTGCTTCTCCCTGCAGAAGTCCTTGAAACCACTACACAGCTCTAAGAAAATGTGTTAATATTTACAAAAATATTTACAAAATAGACAGGGGCTGGGGAGGGGAAGAAGGTGTGCGGAGTGGTGGTGGTGCTGATTGATATCAGGCTGGGCAGACTGCACCTTTTTTTTTTTTTTAATTAAAAATTCTTAGAGAAGAAGGTTTAGCTCAAAACCCAGACAAATTGTAGGGCTGGGCTGTGATTCAGGGACTGCTGCTGTGTGGGTGTCCTACATGTTACTTCTGGACTATGCATGAATAAATCTATGAGAGATACAAACAGAACTTGTGGTTGGTTGAGTTTTTTCCTCCAATAGTCCTCTGTTCCATTTTCCTTTGAATTTAGGCTTTTTTTATATTGAGCAGTCTTTCCCAGTTATATAAGACTGCTTGACTTCATCTCATTGCAGTAATTGGATAAGTAATATAAAAAACACTGGAGCTTTTGAATAGCATCAGATACTGGGCAGCTATAAACTGGCTGTAATCCTGGGCAAAATTAATCTTGTTGAGTTTCTTGGGCAAAAATGCTCCCCAAATAAATTCTGTTATGATAATTAAACTTATAAAAGGAAGTACCAGAAGGATTTAGTTTCCTGCTCAGATATTCTACCACAACATGTAACTTAAGACACCAGAGGAATGATTGCAGACAACTGCAGATATGACAGACAAAGCAGAATTTTCAGATGGCCATGACATATCTGTGGGGCAGAGGGACTTCATGGAGATTACAAATCTGCTCTGTCTCTAGGTGATGGATTTGGAAAAGTCACTCCATCTCTGGTTAGCTCAAGAAAATAGATTAAAAGACCTAACAATTTTTGGTAATATGAAACCAAATTTTCTGACATTTTGTTTGCATGGGTGCTGGATGAAGTGCTGTGCAAAAACAAGTTGGAACTGCTTGTTCCTGGGTATGAGTTTGTTTTTTTTATGCTACTATGATTCTAAGACAATTTTCTAAAATAATGTTTATGAGGTTGAGTTATTTCAGTTTGTTGGGATGAGGCTGTGCTTGTGTTCATTGTTCAATATGATAAGCCCAGTTGTGACTCTTCCTGAGGCATGTGCTAAATTTCAGCACTGCTGCAGCACCAGGATGATCCCTCCTAGTGCCCCTAGCTCAATGCTGTGAGTTTAGCATAGGCTCTTAGACATTCTGGTTACTTGATTGATAAAAGGTAGAAATAAATCTATGTAACAATACCAAAAGATTAGTGGGAAAATAAATTATTTAGCATATGTGAAAGAACAGAAGTCTCCAGGTGAATCCCTGGAAAACAGGTCTGTCAAATGAAGAGGCTGAGACATATTTAACAGGCTCCCCAAATCCATTTGATGGGATACCATTAGGCTCCAGTGGGGATGCTTCTGAGGAAGAAATGTGTGGATATATTTTTCATAAAGATACAAAAAATTTCCTTTATTTCCTTTATTGGAAACTGGGTTTTCTACCAAATTTCCCTCCTACATATAAGCTCTAGTCTGAGCACCTTTGCTACCTTTGCCAGTTCTGCCCTTCAGCCTGTTTGTTCCATCCAGAAACAAGTCAGTTTGCTGTGGCTTGATATGGACAAGTGGCATTTGAATTAACATGGTTGTTCCCAGAGCGATTGTGCACTGTGCTGGGAGCAAGGAAGTGGAGTTTGTGTACCTACATGCAATGAATAAGTGGTCCTCACAGGAGCAGTGGCAAATACTCCTCTGAGTAAAGCTCAAGAATTAGTAAAGCACTATGGCTATTTGCCTCACATCTTTGCTATTTTTCCTATTTCCTTTATTAAATTTTATGTATTAAAATGACTTCTGTCTCTGTAACTTTTATATAGGCTTTAAAACCATCCTTTAGAGCTAAAAAATACTTGTGTTCAAAGTTATTCAGCAAGAGACATCGTGTTAATAGTTATTACCCAGTGCAACCTGCTATTCTCATGGATTAGATAATTTGTTCAAAGTGGTGCTTTTGTCAGAGTCACAGCTCCTGGAGTCATATAATTGTGTAAGGATATCAGCTTTCATTTAAAAAAATAAGTCTCACTGGAAGTCTAGAGAAAAGATGAAAAATTGCTCAAATATACTAGAAAGCTTTAATTTTGAAAGTTAAATGAGAGATCCACTGTAGGTTTTAAAGAAGATGTAAAATAAAGTGATTGCTATGTGATACTTGAAGTATAGCAGTAAGTAGCACAATTAATCCATGCTTATACTTCATTCAGCATCTGTTTTTCCAAGCTCTCAAATATCTTAAAGTCATTGTGAATAACTTGTCACATGCAAAAACAATATTAAGTGTTTAAACAGGAAGGACATTGATGGTGGTATTGACTGATCATGATGCATGCGAGTTAATGTGACTGATATTCCTACATCCCATTTCTGTCCCTATTTCAGCTTCCTTGCATTTAGTACTACTTGTTTTAGCATCCTTCAACTGGATCTGCTTGTACTACAGGTTATTCCCTTCCATCCACATTCCTTTTGCAGCTCAGCCATCCTCAAGTAACAAATACAGGGTTTAAACCAAACTAAATTTGGGATTTTAGATTAAACTTATTAAATAGGATAATTATTTCCATTGTCTCTCTGGTCTTTATGGTCTTATGTCTTTACTAAAGAGTTTTCATTGTGCCTTAAAATGTCTTTCTGTCAGATACACAGCCCAGTTGTGATTGTGGACTGATCATATTGAAACTATAACCAATTTTGTTTTCCGATGCCAGTTTTGTTTTCTAATTTTGAGATGAATATGAATAATAAGAAAAATTTTTTTTCCTTACTGTTTAATGATTCAGGGAATGTCCTGGAGTTCAGTTTATACAAAGCAAAAATAGCATCATAGCTGAAAATGTTGATCTTTGTATATATGCAGGCAAACATGGGCAAGAGATATACCTTTCTTTATTTTCAATTTTCTTTTGGATTGAACCAATTTCTTTAAAAAAATATTCACGCATGACTGCTGGCAAACACAGATACAGAACTGTTCCTTACTAGGGATTGTTCGTTATATGCAGATGAGATGCAAGAAGTTCCTGAGATGATCAGCTCAAAAACGAGTGTCAGTGGCAATTCCGAGTGCCAAGGTTAAACACCTAAATCTGGGCATGGGAAAACATCAGCAGATTTTTACAATTTTCTGTGGGGCACAGGAAACATTTCTGTAATGTCACAACACTTTCCAAAAATTGCAAGAATTAGCAATCGAAGTTTAAGAACTCACTTTCTGGATTCTTCTTTTCAGTGGATGAGTATATTAGGTTCCTATTTCTAAAACTTCTGTCATGTAGAATTAGTTTCTAAAGACAGATATTGGTCAAAAGAAAAATCTTTTCTGTTGTGGGTATGACAGGATCACACATATGGCTGTATGATATTATCTCCTCCCATTAGTTGCTGTTTTGAGGCAAGGAATTGGACTAATTGACCTTTCATGCTCCCCAGTCTCAGCTCAGAAATCTGTATTTTTTTCCTTTTTCTAGTCCCCAACTCTTGGAATCATATAGTTACAAAGAAGTTGCTACCTTCCTTCTTTTTTCATTTAAATGAAAATAGATATGCTTTTGGTTCTTTTGATTGTGAAATAAATCTTGAAAGATTTATTGAAGGTGTTTTTAGGGGCACAGATCAAAAGGCTAATAAGAATTTCTATTTAAAAAAAAAAAAAAGCTCTATTTTTGAAGGCAAGCTCCAATTTTCATAACTGAGTGTACAGAGTAGATGACATAGTAATGTTTACAATCAGATTTTCTTATCATTTTATCCGTTCTGTTTTCAGATAAAAGTAGTATTATCAAGTATAAAGGTTAATTAAAAGTAATCTTTTTTTCAACAATGAGGACTGGGCAAAGATTTGATACAAACTAGACAGGGTAAGAAGTCAAAGAGTGATTTGCACCTTGCATGCTCCGTACTCATCTTCTGATACCGAGAAATAACCAGATCCTAGAAAAGCCAGGAGTACTTCAGTCAAAATAAAACATATGTCTACAAATGAGATTTATTACCAGCTGGAACCTCTAGCTTTTCTCTTTTTTCTTTCCCCGTGAACTCCCCTTCAGGGTCTCTTCCCTGGGACTGTAAATCCATGAATTTTTCTTTCAGACTCAACATACTAGCAATTTCTTACACATTTCTATAAAGTATTGATAATTTGGGAAAAAACAGCTGGCGTGAGTACTCAAAAAATTCAGACTTGACATGAACCATGGATTTAATGATTCTTAGATACTGTTTGTTCTTTGCAGCCCTCTTGGACTTCCAATACCACTTCTGTTACAACTTTTCTCTCACTGTGCTACAGAAGACCTGATTCTCCCCAGAGGTCTTTTATATATGCATAGATCCCTTCCTCATGAAAATCTACTTTCTCTTCCATCTCTAAGGAAATTTAATTCCTTTTTTTGTGACATCTTCTCTCTTGAAATTAATGTCCTGTGTTATGGCAAATTCATTTTACTTTTTCCTTATCCTAAATAAAAGGAAAGTAAGAGTGATTCCCAGGTGGTAAAGATTCCCAGGCAGCACTCAGAACCCATCCCTGAAGTCCAGCATGATTTTCGTGTCAAGCTGTCAATCAAGAGAGGTAGATACCAGGAGTCTACTTTAACTGTATTTTAATGACCCTTTTCTGCAGTAATTAGAAAAATTATATTGTTAGACCTCTAAGACATTAATTTGACCACCAGTAATGCAAGATGATATGAAGAGCAGCACCACAGCAAAGAGGAGTGTTTCTTCACCAAGTTTGTAGGGCCAGAAGTGTTAGAGAGTATCGTCAAAGCTTCTTCAACAGTATTAATGGCAAATAAAGGCAAAGCTTCTCCATTTATGGTATTTATGGCAAATAAAGGCTGCATTCATCAGTCAAAAACTCTCCAGGACAGGTGTCCAAGCTCCCTGTCTCAAGGGTCTTTATAGTAAGAGAAATAAGCACATCTAAAGGTGTGTGAGTCATCAGCACAGGCTGACATTTCAAACAGAACAGAGGATAACACCCTAAAAGAAGATGTTTACCTGCAGACCAGGCCAGTTCAGATTGTCTACCCTACAGGCCTCAAAAGATAGTAGGTGCATCTCATCCTAAAGTCTTTGCTGATGAAGATAGGTAGAGAGATGCGATATTTTAAGCAGAGACTATATTCATGAAAAGACAGACAAGTCTTTTTTAGTCACTTTTGAGCATTTTGCAATTTATACTGCAATTTTGATGTACTTTGTTAGATCAGGTTTTATAAGCAGTATTCCTATAAATATGGTAGGAAGGCATTTGGGAACAAAAGGATTACTTCAGTTTACTGTCAACAATTCATGTAAGCTCAATGCACATTTCTTAAAAAAAAAAAAAATCATAGCACAATGACAACCCTGTACTTAAGCTTGTACTATTGAGTTTTTAATGTGAGGCTGGCAGTCTTTTACTGTCACTATTGAGCCTCCATCACATCATAACAGGAATCTGAAACACACTTTTCTTGTGAGTGAAAAAAAAAAAAGAAAAGGAAAAAAAAGAGAAGTTCATCCCATTGCCTTGATTACTTTACCACCATTCAAGTACAATGCGAATAGTCAAAAAGCTTGCATGACAACCAGAGTGGGTAATACATGAATAGGAGGTCTAGTTTCTTTACTTCTCTATGACAGAGCTGAACAGTAGACTGAGGAGATTTGGGGCTTTTTTTCTGCTGTTTTTTTTTTTCTTCTTTTTCCTGATTCTATTCTTCCATATAACTTCTGTCAGAGAAATCAGCCATGAGAACAAAGATTTGCTACAAGTCTCACTCATTTTGTGCTAACATTTACCAGAAGTCAAGATTCTACCAGAAGTACACATTCAGTATAATAAATATTTGAGACATAATGTGGGTGTGTACAGCATGCAGTAATGGTCCCTTTGAGAAGCACAACAAACCCCATAATAATTCCCATACTGTTTTCCTCCCTCTGATTATTATTTTGGTTTTATTCCATAAATTTTAGCAGTTTTCTCTTTATTCTGAAAGTAGGTTTCAATAGATGGCATTATGCTATTTTTCTTTTTTTTTTTTTGTAAAAAATCCTGGTGTTTTGTAAAGACTTTGGTGTGTGCATGTACCAGAAATGAAAAATGAATGATGAAATTTATATAAATATTTTCTTCTGTGGCAATAACAAATTGATTGGATGAGAACCTTCCCTTTGTACTTCTCAGGACACATCAGAAATTGCCTCTGGGTTTTTCTTAATTTTGTTGGATTTATTTCATAGTTTTGCAGCAATATCTGAGCAGGACTGTAATGAATACTTACTCTCCCAATTTCAAAGTCAACTTTACTGTCAACATTAACTTTGTGTGCAAAGAACAGATGATTTATTATTTGTTCTCAAGATTTATACTAACTGTGCTGACATTGTTAGTGGAATAGTTTCCTATTGGTGTAAGATGAATTTTAAAGAGTAAATTAACTGAGAATACCACACTGTTAAGAGTTTCCAGACATTTTTTCATAAGTTCATATGCATTTTAAGATTGCATATCAAATAGGATATGACAATCTTAGATATTTGAAGTGGATTTGAACAGCTGTTTCTGAGTAGTAGCCTGAAAATCTTATAACACAATTTTTGGAAAAGATCTTACACATTTAAGGCAATAATTTGTTTCAGTGTTTAAAATATGGAGGTTTGCACATGCACATTGGAGCTCTAGAGTCAGCTACCTGATGACCTCTCCTTAAAGAAACCCTCTAAATATTTTCTGAAGTGATGATGTGAGACTTATTATTATGTTTATTAAAGTAATTAGCAAAATTTGAGCCAGTTTCTGATTTTATTTTTTTTAATTATAACTGTTACAAGGAAACATATACACAGATGTTGTGGGAGTTTGGGAAACAAAAAAAAAAAAAGAGGGAAAAAAGGTCTTACGTAGCTGACAGCCTGACAACTTTGCATATGTGTGTTAACAGGAGAATGCACTGTGTTTAGGATGAATGGAGAAGCGGGCCTAAATGACTTTCAGATTAGCTGGAACAGATGGAAGGGTCACAGTTGAACAACTTTACACAGGAACATAAAGGCAATGTTCAAGTGGAGTTCATTGCCTCTGACAGATACTGTCAATCAAATAGGGGATTCTCAATTAACCAGCAGCCTGTCCTTTTAAAGATTAAATTTTAAAAAAAAGTATTGTGAGGCACTGACTGGAGTTTATCTGGTCTGTGTCAGGCATAAACTCCACCCTGAGTGACTAGCATTTTCAAATAAAGCACAATGAGCTGAGGATGTTTTGAAGAGGAGTGAGTTACAGGCTGCTTTGGGAGGCATGACTATGGTATCATTTCTGTAATATGCAATCTGGGTCATACCTTTCTAAGGTTATGTATCAGGGTTTGATCCCTAAGAATCCCTTTCTGATTTCCTGGGTGTGAAAAATTAAAATATCTTAGGCAGTTGTCACAGTCTGTTCAACCTGAGCGGGGGTCGTGATGGTTCAATTGACCCCAGGGTGTAAAAGACAAACAGGAAGGAGACTAAAGTTTTATTCAGCAACAAGCAACAATGCAATTTATTGAGGGCCAACAACTCAGTTTGCAATAGAGGGGAGAGAGAGAGAAAGGAAATGAAGTAAAAGCAGGGGGAGAGAGAGAGAGAAAGGATGGGGAATAGCTACCAACAGATGGGACGACGTCCTTGAGTTGCCTTGCTGATAGACGTGTCTTCTGTCCGTGGGGAAAAAGAGATCTCGAAAGTCTCTTCAGAAAGTAATAATTTTATAGTCCTGTTCCAAGGCGAGTGGCCTCTGGCCAAAAAGTAAGGAGATTTATTTGTGTGTGGGGCCCGTTGCTCTCAGAAGCAGGTGCAAAAAGTACAGCTCCTCCAGCCCGTACCTGCTCAAACGCAGTGTACCGTGACAGTACAGCACACACCTGTACACAGTCGCTTGACAAGCATCCACCTTAGCCAAGCTGGCAACTTCTGTCCAGAGTGAGAGGTGGGGTCCCGGGGTCTCAAGGGTCTCAGGGTGTCAGTCTCTGATGATGGTCATGAGGCAGATCAGGGAAACTTCGAACTGACCCTTACAACAGTGTAAAGCAGATTAACAGACAAGGACTGTGGTGAGGATGGAGGTGATTTGGATGTGGAAGATGGAAAGAGGAACTTACAGTAATTTCACGATTATAAGCCGCACCTGAATATAAGCTGCTCTTCGGGGTAGCTGGGCAGACCACGGGATTTGTCCATATATAAGCTGCACTGGAATATAAGCCGCACCTTACTTTGGCAGGGTACACGTGCAACAAAGTAATGCCGCGGTCCCTGGCGCTGTTCACCCGGCCTGAGCTTTATGCAAATGCCGTAGAGGAAAGCGAGCCCGGCACAGCAGTCGTAGCTGCAGCTGTAGCTGGGCAGACCTACGCTAACTACGTAGCCCAACCGCCACCCCGATAGGAGCCACAGCCTCAGCTGGGCTGCTCACGCTAACTACGTAGCCCAACCGCCACCCCTATACAAGCCTCAGCTGTAGCTGTGCTGCTCCATGCTAACTATGTAGAAGAACCGCGAGCCCAGCACAGCAGCCGTAACTGCAGCCTGAGCTGGGCTGCCTTACGCAAATGTCATAGCAGAGTCGGCTCACCTGTGAATCCAGGCGAAGAAAGGAAAACACTACAAAATCCAGAAAGAAAAAATTCACTTTTATTAAACTTTTAATCAGCTTCATCCTCACTCTGGTCTTCACCCTCTGTGAAACCTTCAAAGTCCTCGTCCTCCGTATCCGAAATCATGAGTTGTGCGAGGCTGGCATCCAGCAAACCTGAACCCTTTTTGGCTGTACCTTCCTCATCAGACTCCTCACTTTTGCTACTGTCCCCGTCGCTTATTGGTGCCAGAATGATGTCTGCCTTCCTGAACCCTTGCATGACAGTTCGGAGGGATACCTCACACCAGGAATCCACTATCCACTGGCAAATAGTGGTCTCTTTAACCCGGTGCCTCTTCCCAGTCTTTGTGAAGGAGTGGTCTGGTCCGGACATCCAGGCTTCCCACCTAGCTCAGAGTTTAGCTTTGAATGAACGGATTATACCTATGTCCAATGGCTGCAGGTCTTTGGTCAAGCCACCTGGTATAACAGATAGCTCCGAGTTCGTCTTTTTAACCATAGCTTTTACTCTTTCTGTTGTGTGGGCACGTGTGGAATCCAGAACCAGAAGTGCGGGCAACTGATGGAAAAATCCCTTCGTTCTCCTAGAGTAAACCTGGGTTAGCCATAACTTCATTATCTCCTCATCCATCCAGCCTTTGGGATTCATTGCAACACAGACTCCTGCTGGAAATTTACCCTTAGGCATCGTTTTTCTTTTAAAAATTACCAACGGCCATAATTTATGCCCGCTTGAAATGACCGCAAGAACGACAGTAAATGATGTCTTTTGGTTACCTGTAGTGCGGATGGGAACCGAAGATTTTCTGGTTTCTTCCACAGTTCGAGTCAGCGGCATATCGAGCGTTAGGGAAGCTTCGTCCATGTTTAAAATCTGCGGTGGCTGGATTTTTTTTTCAGTGATCTTCGCTTTGCAGTACCGGCGGAAGTTTGCCACCTTCTCCTCGTAATCCGCCGGCAGGCGCTGAGACACGGTTGTCCTTGCGCGCATGGACAGGTGGCGTTGGCTCATGAAATGAAAGCACCAAGAAGGGCCTCCTTGAAACTCCTCTATATGCATTTCCTTCGCTATCTCTGTGGCTTTTCTCCGAACGGCGACAGTTGTTAAGCCTCTCCCAATGGCTCTTTGTTTGGAGATCCACGTGCAGAGCCTTTCTTCAAGTTCCGGCCATCGGGCTTTATGACCACGAAAACTTTTCATAGTCTTTGTAGCAAGAAGTAACTGATCTTCCTGCTGTCTCCACCTTCGCACCATCGACTCATCAACGTTGTATTTCCTAGCTGCAGACCTATTTCCATGCTTTTTTGCATGGTTGATTGCTTTTACTTTAAGATCTGCACTGTACGCTAATCTCCTCTGCGGCGGAGCCATGTCGATGAGGCGCATCTGAAGTCTCGGAGTGCCAGGCTTCAAATGTCGGAGTGCCTCAAATCTCGCGTCCTGTGCATGAAATCTCGGGGCGCCGCGTCCGAAAAATAGAATAGGAGTCCCTGCTGCAGCCCCCACCGCCCCCAGCGCGCCTGAGGCCACCCCCAGCCAAGAAGCTTTTATCTGATTGGTTTACAGTGGTCAGAAACGCGTGATTCATTGAAATTGAGCCTGCCACACAAACCCGTACTGGAAACAATGTAGCTGAAGTGACTGCAACACATGCGGCTGAGTGTCAGGTAACTTCGAGTTCGCTATTCTCCTGAATTTGTCCATAGATAAACCGCACCTGATTATTAGCCGCACCCCTGGCGTGGGCTCCAATCTTCAGTGAAAAAGGTGTGGCTTATATTCGTGAAACTACTGTAGTTTCTGAGGGTGAAAATAGGCACCTGAAACCCTTTACATGCGAAGTTTCTTAGACACCACTGGCACATACTCAGACACTTTTTGCTTCTGCCTTCCATTTACAAATAAATGAAGACAAACAGAGGGGTCCCTTGAATATACATGAATATATATTCAGAAGCATACCCTGTTAAAACAGCTCCCTCCTGCTCATATGTTATGAAAGCAACAGCAGATGAATAGCAAGACTAATTTCTAGCAGATGAAAAGGGAAGTTGAACAAGTCCACATCTTTGCCTGAGAAGGCTTTCCCAGACACCAGATCTATTTCCCACAACTTGCTTCGTCACTTCTCCTGGTAAGTGTAGACTCAAGCGAGGAAAACAGGGCTTGATGACATAGGTTTATTATTTGTATAATCCCTGATTGTAGTCTTAAATGTCTGGGAAAGAAGCCTTCAGCTCTGAGAGACACCTGATCCTTCTTTACCTTCAGCTACTGACTCACTCATATTAACTGTATGGAAGCAAAGATTCAGGCCTTACTGATCCTTAGAGAAATAAACTGTGCCTTTCTGACCATTGTATTCCATAAAATTAATAGTTTAGCAGCAAAGTCTTGGTTGTTTACCACACAGCTAGGCCAAAATAACATTTCTTATTATCAGCCCCAGAAATACTCTCTGCTGGATCCCACAAGCAAACAGAACTAATGGCAGTACTCACGCTTTCTGCACCAGCATCACTGGCAGATTTGACTGCCAAATCTGAAAAGTCAAAGTTCTTAAAAATTAGCTTTATGAGGTTAAATTACCAGTCAGTAGCTTGTGTTGGCACCTGCTTTTCTTGGCTGTTTCTTTTGAATTGTCTTATCTCTTAGCAGATTGTTGTGTGCTAAAGACAGTGCTTTGTGCTGAAGGCAGTGCCAGAGCTTGCAATCTCTATTCTGAAGGAATCCTGTCATCTGCTCTCTGTCATAAAATAACTGAAGTTTTACAAGAACTGCAACTACCATGAAAATCATGTAGTTAAAAACAGGAGAATACTGGGGGGGTTGCTTATATTCTCCTGAAGGCACCCACTCTTTGCTGCTGTGTGAAATAGATGTTGGGGGAGTGAGGCTGGGGTAATCCAGCCAGAGGCGCACCCTTCACAGCAAGGCAGGGGCTGAGAAGAACAAAGAACCTGACGGGGCAAATAGCAACACAGCCTAAACCCCATAGATAAGTGCTGCAATAAAAATAAGCAAAAACCCAGAGCAAGAAGCAGCAAGAAGAATCCATTTGACTAGGACAAAGCATCTGCAATCACTTACTAGGATATTCGGCATTTTCCACTGACTAATCACAGCTCAGATTTTGGCATGTGCCACTGACTAGTTACAGCTTAGACCCACCATGTGCTATCTGGCATGCAATGGCTGGAGAACATTGCAAAATTTTTTTCAAGGTAAAATTGAGTTTCCCCCCTTTTTTTTTTCAGGTAGAAAATCAGTATTTATTAAAGAAAAATCAAGATTTTATTGGGATATTTTTAGGTCTCAAACCTTTTATGATTTGAGACTAAAGTTTACTGACTCACAGCTCTGCCCTGTATTCAACTTGCTTGTACGTTTTTCTTCTAAAAAAGATTAAAATCTTTCCTAACAGAACTGCTGACCTCTGGTAATGCTGTTGATGAACTGTTATTCTGTGGCAGACAACATGCTATTTGTACTCCTGTAAATTATTCATGCAATTCATCTTACAACCACTGTTTGGTCTTTATCCTATTAATGAAATCAAGAGTTATAATGTACAGGTAGTTATGTTCATTAATCAATACTTTTTACAAGTAGTATTTAATTCCTAATGCAAGGATGATGGCTGATTAAAAAAATCAGAACAAAAATGCCTTGAAATATATTTCACAGCTGTTGGCAGTCACCATGGTAATACAATTGTAACATGCTATAGCAGATACATTCTTTAATTGTCGTTTTGTCTTAATTGGAGCTCCAGGAGCCCACAGGAACAATACAGCTTCTCTTGTTCTATGGATCTGGACTTGGCAAATCAGTCTTTTCATCTTCTAACACTGCCATGTTGATACACACCTAAAACCTCTTTTTATGTTTAAAAAACATGAGTGGCACAATTCAGAAATACTGAAATTGGACAATATGAATTATTCCTGGTTTATATGCTTAAATAGAACACAGAATCAGCTTGTAATTGGCTTTTGATCCTCATCAACTGGGAACGAAGGGGCCTTCTTCCCTATAGATCACATGAGAGCAATGTAAATTAGGAAATTATTACTAAAAAAATTAAAACACATTTCTCTTTTATTCTGCATGACACTGGCCTTATGAATCAGACAAGCAAGCTTTGTAAACAAACATCCAAACAAAGAATTGCAGAGATATTTCAAAGCACCAATTTTCTATTTAGAATCCCGACACAGCAGTTAAACTAATGGATTTAAAAAAGATCCCTTGATCAAACGGATTAAAAAGTGATCCCCCAATATATCATTTGAGAGTCTTGAGTCAACTGTAAATAAAACTGGCCATGTCATGCACCCCTTTAGATGTAACTAATGGATCATAGTTCTGCTTCTTTTTATATAATGGTGACAACTGGCCAAGATGCCTAATAAATCAGCCTTTGTTTAGTCAAAGTTTGAATCCTGGCTCTTATGTATGACTGCTTGCTTTGTGGTTGGTTATGGGTTTCTTTTTTAGCAAGGTATTGGTGAAGAGCTACCAGATTAGCAATAATAGCTGCAGACACAAATCCATCTTTTCTTTATGGATAGTATTTTCCATTCTTTTCTTCTCTTGGCCTTGGGTTGGTGCCTGTCAGACTAGAAAACAAAAGTCCTTAATCAGAAAAAGACCACTGATTGACCACCACAGCTCCATACAGGTGCTCCAGAGAAAACAGTATGCTTGAAGCTGAAGGAGAAGAGGTGGAAAATTTTGGACCAATATGCAAATTTCCCTGGAATGAGCAACACTGTATGGCCTTAAATTTCAGTGTTACGAGCCTCCCAGCTATGAAAAGGTTTGTGCTGTCCTTTGTAGTAAGATTCATTGCCATTTTAAACTAAATAACATAAGCCAGAATGAAGAGCAAAATACTAGTCAATTAATCAGCTTTAAAAATGGTGTAAATCTGACTGCAAATACTACCTTAGCTGCACTAGCAGTGAATATTAAAAGAACTTAGTCTATTCTTGTGCTATATTTCTTTGCTGGATTTTTTTGTCTGCTCTGCCACAAGCTGTTCATGACCTAATGAAAATTACAGTAATTTCACAATTATAAGCCGCACCTGATTATAAGCCGCACATCCGGGTAGCCGGGAAGACCACGGGATTTGTCCATAAATAAGCCGCATCAGATGATAACGTTTGTGGGGTTTTTTTCCTTTTTTTCCTTTTCTTTTTTTTTTTCTTTTTTTTTTTCAGAGGGGATCCAGCTCTGGCTGGCCCCGCCCTGCTTCAGGCTGGCACAGCTCCGGCTGGCCCCACGCACCGCAGCAGCTCTGAGAGGGGCCACACCTCCAGCCCCCCACCGCGGCAGAGGCTCTGAGAGGGGTTACCCCCACACCCGCCGCGGCAGCTCCGAGAGGGGCTGTGCCTCCCCCACTCCTGCCATGGCAGAGGCTCTGAGAGGGGCCACCCCGCCCCCCATCGCGGCAGCTCCGGCCCCGCCCCACCTCGGGCCAGCCCATCTCGCACTTCCGGGTTGGCCTTTCGCCGGAATTTGTCCATATATAAGCCGCACCGGATGAAAAGCCGCACTTACGGGGTCAGATTGAAAACTCAGTCAAAAAGGTGCGGCTTATAAATGTAAAATTACTGTACTCATCATCTCTCTGTTGTTCCCCTCCCCCTCCACCGCATTCATGCAGGTGATTTTTGAAGAGCAGGTTGTAGATAACCTACCAAGTCAAGATTAACATTATCTGCTTCTTAGTGCTTCAAGCAGTAGCAGAATTTGTTCCAAGGTTGATAATTAGAACAGAGAAAGTGATTAGGAACCAAGTTACTCCTGCACCTATAAAATAGACATCTCTAAATTTCCAGAAACTGCCTTTTTGATTCGGATTTAGTTTAGGTTTGATTCCTATACAATTTCTGTGTCCTCTTGGAACAGAGGAAGTCCAAATCATGTGTTCCAAAGTCCCTTCAGTAGTTCAAATGACTTTATGCCCAGGGAGATATGTTGCAGAGGGGTTAAACCCCTCCGGAGAAGCTTAATGCATATGAGAATGCATGATGTAATACTGCAGGGAGGGCTTGGTGACCCCACTCTCTCCAGGGCTAGCAAACCGCTCCTTTGAATTTACTGGGTAGATTTAACCAGCAAAACTTCAGATTGTATTAGGCACTCTCAGCCTCCTGTGAGATGAAAAGAGCAGCTCCCCAAAGCATGTTCTTGCAAGGCTGATTGTGCTTGGTGGCGTGTTTGAAGCACCTGCCCCAGGAAAGGATTTTTCTCATAGTTCAGCCTCCAACCATCAATTTTATTTAGTGTTAGGAACTTCAGTATCTGCTCAGCGTTGCACCTCGGATGTTAAGACAGTGAAACAGTGAAAATAGTGACTAAAATGTTGCTTCATTCGCCACTGCAGCAGCTGACCTGCCATTAAATATTATTTGTTGAGGACCAGTGTTCTTTTCAATACCATAGGACACAAAAGAAAATATAACTTCTGCCCCTATTTTCAGGAAGAGCTGAGTGTTTTGAAGAGTTGAATGACAGCCAGAAGAAATGGAAAAAAGGAATTGCAGGATTGATCTAATGGTAAATTAGCAATACTGATTACATGTAAAACATA